>JAVXUP010002863.1:0-102110 GCA_033070095.1 Escallonia herrerae
TATTAATGCCAACCGCTGGTTGTGCATGCGGTTGGTGTCCTTTTTCTCTCTCTCGCCATTTTCTCACCATTTCTCGTGCCATTTCTCGTGCCTTTTTTGCCATTAATGCAGTGACAATTTCGCCTTTTTCCCACGTGGCCAACCGCTGGAAGATGCGGTTCGGTGGAGAAATTGTTATTTCTCCACCGGTGGGTGTGGATATATATATATATATATATATATATATGGGGACCGATCCACACCCACCGGTGGAGAAATAACAAATTTCTCCACCGAACCGCTGGTAAGCGGTTGGCCACGTGGGCCAAAAAAGGACGAAAAGGGACAAAAAAGGACGAAAATACTATGATAAATTCATGAAAATATCACGAGAAAATGAAAAACTCGTGAGAAAATGGTGGCAATAATGCCCAACCGCAACTCCTACATGCGGTTGGCATTATTGCCTTCCGTGACCCCACCCCCCACCCGTCACCCCCCTTGCCCCCCACCCCCTTGCCCCCCACCCCGTGGCCCCCACCCTATGTCCTTTTCCCCCACCCGTGAACCCCCCTTCCCCCACCCGTGAACCCCCTCTTCCCCCACGTGTCATTACCACCCTACCCCCCACCCCCACGTGTCATTCCCCCCTCCCCCTCCCTGCTGTTCACTCACGGTTCTTCTCTTCCTCTCTCACTTTTCTCTCTATAAAATCCCTCCTCCCCGAATCATTTCTTCCACCCTCCTCATTCTCCCTATCTCACCTACATACAAACAAAAAAAATTTACGCTAGAAGATCGGTGGATAACCGCTAGAAGATCGGTGGATTTTTCTTGAAATATATCAAGTTAAAACAAGTAAGTATTTTTCAATTTGTTCTTACCAATTGATTGTTTAAATTGTGTTACGCTTAAATTGTTCTTACAATAGTCTAAAATTCGTGTTTAGGGCGTCAAAATTACGTTTTGACAAATCGGGGTATTACATTCGAAAAATTCCAAAATAGCGATTTTTTAGGGCGTCAGAAATAGAATTTTTCACGAATTTATAAAAAATAGCTAGAGCTAGATTTTGCCAAAGTACGAAACAGAGACCCTAGTTATTTTCAAAAGATCTGTATCAGGTAAAAATTTCAGATTTTTCCAAAGACTGGAAAGGGGTTAACTGATACACGCAACCTTGTAACTTTGCAGTGTAATTTAAAATATCAAGCCAGCGCGATTTCGCGCGAAACTTTTATGAGAACCCTAGGGTGTTGGGAAGTTCCATTCCCCAGGAATTCGGGCCATTCCGAAGCCGTTAGCTAATTTTTTGGCCGAACGGGCTTTTAAGCGCTCGATCCGGACACCGGTTCGGGATTTTTAGGCGAAAAATCCGTAAAATACTTTTTAGATCAAGAATGAACTCAGGAAGCTTAAAATAGCATTTTAAAGCACTTTTGATATTTTCTGAAGCCAGGGGGTATTTTGGTAATTTGCCACCCCGAGAGGGGTATTTTGGTAATTTTCCCGAAAAAATTTTCCAACGGACTTTTAAGTCCAGAAATGTAAGTAAAACGCCTGAAATGTTGTTTTGCAGCTGATTGCGGGGCGTAATTGTCGCTAAAGGTGAAAACTTAATTAGACAGTTTTTTCACGAATTTATAAAAAATAGCTAGAGCTAGATTTTGCCAAAATACAAAACAGAGACCCTAGTTATTTTCAAAAGATCTGTATCAGGTAAAAATTTCAGATTTTTCAAAGACTAGAAAGGGGTTAACTGATACGCGCAACCTTGTAACTTTGCAGTGTAATTTAAAATATCAAGACAGCACAATTTCGTGCGAAACTTTTATGAGAACCCTAGGGTGTTGGGAAGTTCCATTCCCCAGGAATTCGGGCCATTCCGAAGCCGTTAGCTAATTTTTTGGCCGAACGGGCTTTTAAGCGCTCGATCCGGACACCGGTTCGGGATTTTTAGGCGAAAAATCCGTAAAATACTTTTTAAATCAAGAATGAACTCAGGAAGCTTAAAATAGCGTTTTAAAGCAATTTTGATATTTTCTGAAGCCAGGGGGCATTTTGGTAATTTGCCCCCCCGCGAGGGGTGTTTTGGTAATTTTCCCGAAAAAAAGTTTTTCAGTCCAGAAATGTAAGTAAAACACCTGAAAGGTTGTTTTGAAGCTGGTTTGATGGGCGTTAGGGTGACAATGAACCCCCGGGGGCTATTTTGCTAATTTTACGTTACACAAATTTGTGCTTAAAATAACTTTTAGTTCAGGAAAGGGTGTGAGACACCTGAAAAGTTATTTTAAAGAGTGAATTCAGGAAGCTTGTTGTCAGGGGGCATTTTGGTAATTCGCATCCCCGATAGGGGTATTTTCGTAAATTTGCAGCGTTAAGTTTTTCAAAGGATTTCTTAGTCCAGAAATGTAAGCAAAGCACCTGAAAGGTTGTTTTGAAGCTGATTTGGGGCGTTAGGGTGATAATGAACCCCCGGAGGCATTTCGGTAATTTGCCGCTCATCGGGGGCTATTTTGCTAATTTTACATTATACCAAATTTCCCGAAAGACGGTGGTTTAAATAAATTTTATTCTTCTTTTATTTAAATCTATGACTTGTTGAGAATGATATAATTTTTATTTTTTAGATTCCAGTATAAATATGGATGCAACTGGAGGAAATAATTTTTGTGAAGGTTCTGATCCACCTTACGTTGGTCAAGTTTTTCAAGCACTGGACGAAGTTGAAGCATACTATAGAGCATATTCGAAAACGATAGGTTTCGGTATTAGAACTAAGACGACTAGAAAACGGGCGAATACAGATCAAATTTGTGCAAGACTATTTGAGTGTCATAGAGGAGCACCGCATGTAACTCCGGTCGTTCGGATCAGTGACGAAGGGACAACAAGACAAAGAAAACGGGACACATTTCCGGGTACCGGCTGCAAGGCCCATGTGTATGCAGTACACCGAAAAAATGAAAACCATTGGGTTGTCACAGGAGTGGAGTTGAGCCATAATCATCAGTTGATGACCCCCAGTAAGATTGGTCAAATTCATCAACACCGAGAAATAAGCGCGGCACACAGACAACTAATTTTTACAATGGCCGAGGCTAAAATTCCACCTTCTAAGATGATGGGGGTTTTCTCAAGCCAGGCTGGGGGGATTGACAAGTTGAGTTTCAACGAAGTAGACCTTCGAAATGAACTTCGTGCTCAGAGGAGAGAGTCTTTCGGTAAGAGTGATTCTCAAACTACACTTGATCTCTTCAGGTCCCTTCAGAGTGAGAATTCTGGATTTTTTTACAGTCTCCAACTGGATGATGAGAACCGCATTAGTACTATATTTTGGGCGGACCCCCGTTCTAGAGCTGCTTACCAAAATTTTGGGGATGTTGTGACGTTTGACACCACATACCGCACCAATAAGTACTCTATGCCTTTTGCTCCGTTCACCGGGGTGAACCACCACTATCAGTCAATCTCGTTTGGCTTTGCCCTGCTTAGGGATGAGACGGAGGAGTCATTTACGTGGTTATTTGAAACGTGGCTTCAAGCAATGTATCATATTCCTCCAAAGACCATCATCACCGACCAAGATCTGGCAATGAAAAATGCAATCGCTAAGGTCCTTCCAGATACTCACCATGGCCTGTGCACATGGCACATAAGCAACAAATATCCCGAACGGCTTCACCATGTATATGCAAACCATCCGTCATTCAAGACTGACTTTAATACATGTGTGAAGAAATCGTTGACGGTAGACGTGTTCGAGGAGAGGTGGGCCACGTTAATGGATACTTACTATTTGCACAATCACGAATGGTTACAATCGTTGTATGAGATCAAGACACAGTGGGTCGGTGCCTACACCAAGAATTTTTTTGCAGCCGGAATGACTACGACCTCGAGAAGCGAAGCTATGAATTCATTCTTTGATGGGTACGTAGGCCAGTCTTCAAGTATAGCGGAGTTCGTACTAGAGATGCAGAAAGCCGTTGACAGGCAATTGTACCGTGAGAGAGAAGCCGACGCGGCTACAGTTTGCAAAGAAAGAGCTATACTACTTTATTCACCTTTAGAGGCTCATGCGGCTCAAGTCTATACCAAGGAAATGTTTCGACAGTTTCAAGAGGAACTACTAAAGTCGAATCAATATGGCATGACAAAGTTGCACGAGTATTCCACCAGAGACATCAAGGTTTATGCTTTGACAAATGTGACGAACTTCGCCAATCCGTGCTCTTCGTCGGCTCCGAGGACCAGACGACATTTTACCGTAGCAGTTTGTAAGGACACCGGGTTGGTTAATTGCAACTGTCAACTGTTTGAGCATAAAGGTATACTTTGTCGACACGCGTTGAGGGTTTTGAGCGCCAAGAATGCTAGTGAAATCCCTCCACCGTATATCTTGGAACGGTGGACGAAGGAAGCCAACAGAGTCCACGGTCACATTCCTTACGTGCCCAATGTTTCAGTTGATTTCGAGCAATCTGAGACGCTGCGATATAATCACCTTTGTAACATCATGCACGGTTTATCAATGGATGCAGCGTCGACATTTGATGGGTACAGGTATCAAGTTGAAGCAGCCGCACGGGATAAGGCTATGCATGCACAGTTTAGGATGGCATTACCAGAAACTGTGGACACTCCGACTACTCGACCAACTCCAGGCGGTAGATTCAATCGAGCCAAACAGCCAGTCATTGACGGCACTGACCTACAAGGTGAGGAGGACGACATTTTTGATCCAATTATTTCTCAAACAAAAGGGCGAAAACGAGCAATACGCATGAAGAATCCGATTGAAGAAGCAACGGGTCAAAAAAAATTACGAAAGTGTGCGTTGTGTAATAAGATGACTGATCATGACAAGAGAAACCATTATAAAGTGTTAGGTATCGAACCTGGCAGTATGGTCGAGGAGGACGATGATGAGGAAGAGTGTTAGGGTTAATGTTTCAGTTGTATAAATTGAACTTTTATAATGTTTAAATTTGTGATTTGGTTTGTGCAATCTTTAATTTGTGATTTGATTTGTGGATTATTGATATTTTTGGTAACTCCGTTTTCGGGCACACTTTAGGCCCCAATTGATAGCTTCCGAAAAAAGTTGTAATTTTTTTTGTCACTTTTTTTCCGCTCATTGCACTTCAGGCACGCTAGTTAGCCCATTTGTAAGACTTTCGGCGAAAAACGAGACACATTAATTTTTGAGTTTTCCTAGGAAGGGCCTATTCGGGCACACTTTAGGCCCAAAAAAGTTTAATTTTTTTTGTCACTTTTTTTCCGCTCATTGCACTTCAGGCACGCTAGTTAGCCCATTTGTAAGACTTTCGGCGAAAAACGAGACACATTAATTTTTGAGTTTTCCTAAAGGGCCTATTCGGGCACACTTTAGGCCCCATTTGATAGCTTCCGAAAAAAGTTGTAATTTTGTCACTTTTTTTCCGCTCATTGCACTTCAGGCACGCTAGTTAGCCCATTTGTAAGACTTTCGGCGAAAAACGAGACACATTAATTTTTGAGTTTTCCTAGGAAGGGCCTATTCGGGCACACTTTAGGCCCCATTTGATAGCTTCCGAAAAAAGTTGTAATTTTTTTTGTCACTTTTTTTCCGCTCATTGCACTTCAGGCACGCTAGTTAGCCCATTTGTAAGACTTTCGGCGAAAAACGAGACACATTAATTTTTGAGTTTTCCTAGGAAGGGCCTATTCGGGCACACTTTAGGCCCCATTTGATAGCTTCCGAAAAAAGTTGTAATTTTTTTTGTCACTTTTTTTCCGCTCATTGCACTTCAGGCACGCTAGTTAGCCCATTTGTAAGACTTTCGGCGAAAAACGAGACACATTAATTTTTGAGTTTTCCTAGGGCCTAAGGCCCCATTTGATAATTGCACTTCAGGCACGCTAGTTAGCCCATTTGTAAGACTTTCGGCGAGAGACACATTAATTTTTGAGTTTTCCTAGGATAGCTTCACGAAAAAAGTTCCGAATTTTTTTTGTCACTTTTTTTTCGCTCATTGCACCTCATGCACGCTAGTTAGCCCATTTCTATGAATTTCGGCGAAAAGCGAGACGCGTAATTTTTTCGAATGCCGTCATATGAAAGGTATATTCGCGCACATTTTAGCGCCAAATTCATAGCATGCGAAAAATTATGTACATTTCTTTTTGGTACAATTTTTTGTAACATCACAGCAGCTAGCCACGCACGTCAGGATAATGGTAATGAAGGCGTCTAGCTTCATTCTTTTTCAGCTCCCAGGCTATCCTATACCTAAACGTCAAGGCATCCTTCCTAGTCCACGAGGAGTGTTTGAGCACTTCCGAGCGAGCAACGTAGTCCATGTACTTGAGGACGTAAATCCCGCAATCGTGACCGTTATATTGCTTTGGTCGGTCCTTTATCATCACGACCGTCCAAGGGTCACCCTGTGGCCGTCCGCATGCTAGCGAGAGGACAGTAGTCTGCATCCAACAATAAAAACGAGAATCAAGCCTATGAGACAAGAACAATATACTATGAGCCAAGGTCAAAAAATAAATACTAACCACTAAAGTGATGTACTCGTTGTACATCTGTGCCAGCAGCTGTCCAGGCTCGTCCTCCCTTAGGCTATCGTATATGTGAACCGTTCTGAACGCTGGATGGAGAACTAATAGGAACCAGTGGTTTGCATGATGACAGGGTATCATGATAAGGTTCGCATCAGCAGCGGGACATTGATAGTCTGCGTTCATCATGCCTAACACGTTTCGACCTGGTTTCCACTTACTCCTGCCGCCCCCTCGCCTCCATTCTGTGAATTCTCTCACCGTTAATTCCACAAAATGAGTGGGATACATGTTAAGCTTCAAATATTCAGAACGGTTAAAACGTTGCTCTCTAATCCGGAGCAGTTCTATGTAAGCGTTCATGACAAAATTTGAAAGATCTGTCTCCGGCGCCAACGTTCTGATATCCTCATGACCTAGGAATGTCGCAAGGGGAAAGTCTGCTGAATTGACAGGCTCATGCCCGAAGTAGTGCCGGTCGATCCAAGCCATCTTGTCCGACCTCAATGGCTTCGTCGCTTGTCCTTTGTCCGACCGAAAGCTTGGGCGCGAGGCCTGGATTCCTACTTGGGGAACCTGACTCTGGCACTGAGAGTCGTATGCGTCAGGAGGCAAGCGACTATACGGCTCCCACACCTGACTCTGGGGCTGATAGTCGTACGCGTCAGGAGGAGGGCGACCAGACGGCTCCCACACCTGACTCTGGGGCTGATAGTTGTACGCGTCAGGAAGAGGGCGACCAGACGACTCCCACACCTGACTCTGGGGCTGATAGTCGTACGCTTCAGGACGAGGGCGACTAGACGGCTCCCCTTCGTAACCCCGGTACGCAAGACTAAAGTTTTGAACTTCAGTCTTGTACTTCTCAATGGACCTCTTGAGATTGTCAGGAGCCTGCGCGACAAACCAGTCAAACGACTCCAGCTGCTTGAACACCTCAATGCCCTGGTCAACCTAAAAAACATGCATAGAAAATATGGCTAATCATATTTGACAAATGGTCGATAAGGTGCGCAAATAAATTATCAAACAACACTAGCATGACTTACAATGGCCAATGCCCAGAACTGGTCATAGACCTCACGTGGCGCGTACGATGTCTTCTTCACCTGGGAAGGGCGATTCACCCTCGTGCGCGTCACCCTGAGAAACCACTGTAAGTATTCCTCAGTACTAATGCCGTCGTGCTTCAGCGATACAAGGCTATCATACGTTTCCTGCCAGGTATTCCACTGGTGCACCTCGTCACCCAACAAAATCAAGGCATCAGCCACCTCGAAGTTCGGCCCTCGACCACCCCTGTATGGCCGCATGTCTACAGCGGGTTTTGGTATCCCTTGTGGACAGCCAGCTTGCTTCATAGCTCGATCGGGCATCTGAAACTCACATTCTTCGAAGTGAATGAGCGGCACCCGAACCAAACCTGCCAGCACGTACGACACCGGAAGTTGCCAACACCACTCATCCAACAGATGCATCACCTTGCCATATGGCTGCCACGTCACCTGGGATGCATCTAGTATCTCTAGTTCCCCCCGATAGAACTTTAGATGGTGGTGAGGGTCTACCCGTCTCCACCTCCGGTTGGTCGTAGGCCCCCAGGCCCACACCCTAGGCCACGTCTCATCGGAATCTACCAACGGTTGTGGACGACCCATGGGTAGCCTCTCGTAAGACCAAACCTGTGAATGCAAACATTATATGGAATTAGTAATTAATCCCGAATATATTGACTAAGGATCCTACCAAGAAAATAAATGCTCATACCTGTAATAGAGTCAGGCAGGCGGCAATGGACTTGGCACCGTTTCTCGTAGCCTTATGCAGTGCTCGATATAGGTGCGCAAGGACAGCTGAACCCCACGAATAGGAGTATACCTCCTCAAGATCCTCCAAGAACACCATATACTTCGGATGCACCGTGTTTTTCGAATGCGTCGGAAGTAATATAGCTCCAATAATATACAGAAGGAATGCCTTCGTATACGTCACGAAATCTTGAGGAGTGTATTCATCCGGTAGCACGCCGTACTGCTCTCTCAGCCATTTAAGCTTGACGCCGTTTGTTGTAAGCGCTGCCCTTGGAATTCCCGGAAAATACTGCATAGCCATATTCGCTATGGATGCAGACGGCACGTTCAAAGTAACGGGTCTGCCGTGACATGGGATTCCAAGTATAAATCCGACGTCCTCTAACGTAACAGTCATTTCACCAAACCGGAAGTGAAATGAGTTCGTCTCGCTCCTCCATCGTTCAACTAGAGCGGATATAAGGCAATCGTCGTGTCGAGACCATTTCCCGGGATCGGTGAACAGGGTTAAATTTTGACGGTGTAATAGCTGTATTTGTTCCTCGTTTAGTACCCACTCTTCAAGGTGCCTTGTGCTTTGAATTGTTTCCAAAACACCCCTATCGACACCGTCAAATACGTGCCTCGCGACGTGGTCATCGTCATCGTATAGGATTGATGTATCATGAGGTCCAGAGCTGAAATTCATACCTTTAAGAACAAAATATAATTATAAACCAACTTAGCGTCCATAATATCCATAATATTTACATTCCAAAACTATAACTGGATCTTTAACCTAGCTTACCAACACATTAGCAATAGTCATTATTTCAATGTATTAAAACAAATCCTCAATTCCCACCACTCCGAACGCTTAATTACGCTAGTTCCCACTGAATTTAGCGCCAACGTGGTTATATAGCAATATATAGCCCGATGGCCCCTACACCTCCAACACCTCAAAACCGCTTTAAAGTCAAGTTTTTAAATGTATTACGTCAATTATATACCAAATATATCAGGAAAAATTTTAAAGGGGGCAAGTTACCAAAACACCCGCTACTTATGCAAAATATCCCCTGGCAGTCATCGCCGGTGCGTCACAAGGTTCAGAACATCTGGAACAAAATAAGTTTTCGGGTGTCTCACACCCTTTCCTGAACTAAAAGTTATTTTAAGGTATGAATTTTAAGCTGGATCCTTCCTAGCAAAATAGCCCCCGAACATCGGCAAATTACCGAAATGCCCCTGAGCGTTCACTATCACCCCAACGCCCCCGAACCAGCTTCAAAACAACATTTCAGGTGGTTTACTTACATTTCTGGACTAAAAAGTCGTTTGAAAAACTTGGCACGGGAAAATTACCAAAACACCCCTTGGCGCGGGAAAATTACCAAAACACCCCTACGCGCGCCACGTCAGCTTCAAAACAACATTTCAGGTTTTGTAATTATATTTCTGGACTAAAAAGTCCGTCAAAAAACTTAGCACTGTAAAATTACCGAAATACCCCTCTCGGGGCGGCGAATTACCGAAATGCCCCTGGCATAAAAAAATATCAAAAGTGCTTCGAAATGCTACTTGAGGCTTCCTGAATTCATTCTTGACATAAAAAGTATTTTACGGAGGTTTCGCCCAAAAATCGCGAACCGGTGTCCGGATCAAGCGCTTAAAGGGCCGTTCGGCCAAAAAAATAGGTAACGGCTTCGGAATGGCCCGAATTCCTGGGGAATGGAACTTCCCAACATCCTAGGATTCTCATAAAAGTTTCGCGCGAAATCGCGCTAGCTTGATATTTTAAAATACACTGCAGAGTTACAAGGTTCCCCGTATCAGTTAACCCCTTTCCAGTCTTTGGAAAAATCTGAAATTTTTACCTGAGACAGATCCTTTAAGAATAACTAGGGTCTCTTTTTTGTATTTTGGCAAAATCTAGCTCTAGCTATTTTTTATAAATTCGTGAAAAACTGTCTATATTTGGCACCCTAAAAAATCTCTGTTTTGGAATCTATAAATGTAATACGCTGATTTGTATAAACCTAACATTGAATTATAAGGAAATTCAAAATACTTACTTGTTGTGACTTGATGTATTTAAAGAAAAAACTACCGATCTTCTAGCGGTTATCCACGATCTTCTAGCGTAAAATTTTTTGATTTGTATTGTTGTGGAGATTATGTAGGTGAGATATGAAGTACGAAGGAAGTTGGTAAAAGATGACAGAGTGCAGAAGAAGGGTTCGGGGGAGGGGATTATAAAGAGAGAAGCGAGGAAGAGAGAAGAAAAAAGACAGAAAAAAGTGAGGAAGGGTGGGTGTTTATGCGGTCAAAGGCTGCTGCAAAAAAAAAAATTCGGCAGAAGGACACCACGTTGGGGCATCACGGGGGAGGGAAGGACGACACGTGGCATCGTGGGGAAGGACACCAGGTGGGGCATCACGCGGGGGGGGCGCCACGTGGCAGGGGAGGGGGCAGGGACCAACCGCGGGTTGTAGGAGCGGTTGGGCCCTGCGGAGAGGGGAGGGGACGCCACGTGGCAGAGGGAGGGGACCAACCGCGGGTCGTAGGAGCGGTTGGGCCACGTGGCAGGGGGAGGGGACGCCACGTGGCAGAGGGAGGGGACCAACCGCGGGTGGTACCGGCGGTTGGGCCACGTGGCATCCCCTCCCCCTGCCACGTGGCAGAGGGAGGGCACCAACCGCGGGTGGTACCAGCGGTTGGGCCACGTGGCAGGGGGAGGGGACGCCACGTGGCAGGGGCGGGGACCAACCGCTGGTACCAGCGGGTCCCCGCCCCTGCCACGTGGCGTCCCCTGCCACGTGGCCCAACCGCTGGTACCACCCGCGGTTGGTGCCCTCCCTCTGCCACGTGGCAGGGGGAGGGGATGCCACGTGGCAGGGCCATCGCTAATACCGCCGGTTGGCCATGCTGGTGGGCCACGTGGCAGGGGGAGGGGACGCCACGTGGCAGGGGCCATGGGGTTGGGCCACGTGGCAGGGGTGGGGGACGGCACGTGGCAGGCATATTAATGCCAACCGCTGGTTGTGCATGCGGTTGGTGTCCTTTTTCTCTCTCTCGCCATTTTCTCACCATTTCTCGTGCCATTTCTCGTGCCTTTTTTGCCATTAATGCAGTGACCGTACACCTTTTTCGCCTTTTTGGCCACGTGGCCAACCGCTGGTAAGACCAGCGGTTCGGTGGAGAAATTTGTTATTTCTCCACCGGTGGGTGTGGATCGGTCCCCATATATATATATATATATATATATAGGGGCCGATCCACATCTACCGGTGGGAAAATAATAATTTTCCCACCGAACCGCAGGTAAGAGCAGCGGTTGGCCACGTGGACGGAAAAAAGGACGAAAAAGACCAAAAAGGACCAAAATGGCACGAGAAATTCACCAAAATATCGCGAGAAAATGAAAATCTCGCGAGAAAATGGGCATAATGCCCAACCGCGTGTGGGAGTTGCGGTTGGCATTAATGCCCAACCGCAACCCCTACATGCGGTTGGGAATTATTTGCCAAGTTGCATTTTTTTTAAAAAAAGGACACATATATATTATAATAATAATAAAAAGGACATTTAAAGGACACATATATATTATAATAATAATAAAAAGGACATGAAGGACAATGGAGAAAACCCCAACCGCCACACTTAGTGGCGGTTGGTATCATTGCAAATTTTTTTTTTCTTTCGCTAAAAGTGAAAACTTAATTAGACAGTTTTTCACGAATTTATAAAAAATAGCTAGAGCTAGATCTTGCCAAATTGCAAAAAAGAGACCGTAGTTATTTTTAAAAGATCTATATTAGGGAAAAATTTCAGATTTTTCCAAAAACTGGAAAGGGGTTAACTGAAATGGGGAACCTTGTAACTTTGCAGTATAATTTAAAATATCAAGCTAGCGCGATTTCGTGCGAAACTTTTATGAGAACCCTAGGATGTTAGGAAGTTCTATTTTCCAGGACTTCGGGCCATTCCGAAGTCGTTAGCTAATTGTTTGGCCGAACGGGCTAATTTTTTTAGGTCTATTTCCCAAAAAATTGCACCGTTCGGCCAAAAAATTAGCTAACAATTTCAGAATGGCCCAAAATCCTGGAAAATGAAACTTCCCAATGTCCTAGGGTTCTCATAAAAGTTTCGCACGAAATCGCGCTAGCTTGATATTTTAAATTATACTACAAAGTTACAAGGTTCCCCGTTTCAGTTAACCCCTTTCCAGTTTTTGGAAAAATCTGAAATTTTTCCCTGATATAGATCTTTTAAAAATAACTATAGTCTCTTTTTTGCAATTTGGCAAAATCTAGCTCTAGCTATTTTTTATAAATTTGTTAAAAACTGTCTAATTAAGTTTTCACATTTAGCGACAGAAAAAAAATAAATTTGCAATGATACCAACCGCCACTAAGTGTGGCGGTTGGGTTTTCTCCATTTTCCTTCATGTCCTTTTTATTATTATTATAATATCCTTTCATGTCCTTTTTATTATTATTATAGAATTTTTCATGAATTTATAAAAAATAGCTAGAGCTAGATTTTGCCAAAGTGCAAAACAGAGACCCTAGTTATTTTCAAAAGATCTATATCAGGTAAAAATTTCAGATTTTTTCAAAGACTGGAAAGGGGTTAACTGATACGCGCAACCTTGTAACTTTGCAGTGTAATTTAAAATATCAGGCCAGCGCGATTTCGCGCGAAACTTTTATGAGAACCCTAGGATGTTGGGAAGTTCCATTCCCAAGGAATTCGGGCCATTCCGAAGCCGTTAGCTAATTTTTTGGCCGAACGGGCTTTTAAGCGCTCGATCCGGACACCGGTTCGGGATTTTTAGGCGAAAAATCCGTAAAATACTTTTTAGATCAAGAATGAACTCAGGAAGCTTTAAAATAGCTTTTTAAAGCACTTTTGATATTTTCTCATGCCAGGGGGCATTTTGGTAATTTGCCACCCGCGAGGGGTGTTTTGGTAATTTTATGGTGTCAAGTTTTTCAGTCCAGAAATGTAAGTAAAACATCTGAAAGGTTATTTTGAAGCTGGTTTGATGGGCGTTAGGGTGACAATGAACCCCCGGGGGCATTTCGGTAATTTGCCGCTCATCGGGGGCTATTTTGCTAACTGAACCAGCTTGAAAAATTTCCCGAATGATTTTTAGTTATAGGATAGGGGTGTAAGACACCCGGAAAGTTATTTTGTTCCAGTTGTTCTGAGATGTTTGTTGGGGCGATGGCTGTCAGGGGGTGTTTTGCATACGTAGCGGGGCAAAGGGGTTAACTGATACGGGGATCCTTGTAACTTTGCAGTGTAATTTAAAATATCAAGCCAGCGCGATTTCGCGCGAAACTTTTATGAGAACCCTAGGGTGTTGGGAAGTTCCATTCCCAAGGAATTCGGGCCATTCCGAAGCCGTTAGCTAATTTTTTGGCCGAACGGGCTTTTAAGCGCTCGATTCGGACACCGGTTCGGGATTTTTGGGCGAAAAGTCCGTAGAATACTTTTTAGATCAAGAATGAATTCGGGAAGCTTAAAATAACATTTCAATGCACTTTTGAGATCGTTCTGATGCCAGGGGCATTTTGGTAATTTGCCACCCCGCGAGGGGTGTTTTGCTAATTTTACGGTGTCAAGTTTTTCAGTCCAGAAATGTAAGTAAAACATCTAAAAGGTTATTTTGAAGCTGGTTTGATGGGCGTTAGGGTGACAATGAACCCCCGGGGGCATTTCGGTAATTTGCCCGCAATGACGGGGGCTATTTTGCTAACTGAACCAGCTTGAAAAATTTCCCGAATGATTCTTAGTTATAGGATAAGGGTGTAAGACACCCGGAAAGTTATTTTGTTCCAGTTGTTCTGAGATGTTTGCTGAGGCGATGGCTGCCAGGGGGTGTTTTGCATACCTAGCGGGGTAATTTTTGTTAACGCATCCCCTTTAAAATCTTCGGAGGAAATATTTGGTATATAATTGATGTGATACATTTAAAAAGTAGTAAGCAAAGCGGTTTTGAGACTGCCGGTGGTGTAGCCGCCATATGGGGCGTTGGGGTGATAATGAACCCCCGGGGGAATTTCGGTAATTTGCCGCTCATCGGGGGCTATTTTGCTAATTTTACATTACACAAATTTGTGCTTAAAATAAATTTTAGTTCATGAAAGAGTGTGAGACACCTGAAAAGTTATTTTAAAGAGTGAATTCATGAAGCTTAAAATCCCGTTTCAAAGCTTAAAATCCCGTTTCCGAAAAAAGTTGTAATTTTTTTTGTCACGTTTTTTTCGCTCATTGCACCTCAGGCACGCTAGTTAGCTCATTTGTAAGAATTTCGGCGAAAAACGAGACACATTATTTTTTGGATTTTCCTAGGAAGGGCCTATTCGGGCACACTTTAGGCCCCAATTGATAGCTTCCGAAAAAAGTTGTAATTTTTTTTGTCACTTTTTTTTCGCTCATTGCACCTCAGGCACGCTAGTTAGCCCATTTGTAAGAATTTCGGCGAAAAACGGGACACATTATTTTTTGGGTTTTCCTAGGAAGGGCCTATTCGGCCACACTTTAAGGCCCAATTAATAACTTCCGAAAAAAGTTATAATTTTTTTTGTCACTTTTTTTTCTCTCATTGCACCTCATGCACACTAGTTAGCCCATTTCTATGAATTTCGGCGAAAAGCGAGACGCGTAATTTTTTCGAATGCGTCATATGAAAGGTATATTCGTGCACATTTTAGCGCCAAATTCATAGCATGCGAAAAATTATGTACATTTCTTTTTGGTACAGTTTTTTGTAACATCACAGCAGCTAGCCACGCACGTCAGGATAATGGTAATGAAGGCGTCTAGCTTCATTCTTTTTCAGCTCCCAGGCTATCCTATACCTAAACGTCAAGGCATCCTTCCTAGTCCACGAGGAGTGTTTGAGCACTTCCGAGCGAGCAATGTAGTCCATGTACTTGAGGACGTAAATCCCGCAATCGTGACCGTTATATTGCTTTGGTCGGTCCTTTATCATCACGACCGTCCAAGGGTCCCCCTGTGGCCGTTCGCACGCTAGCGAGAGGACAGTAGTCTGCATCCAACAATAAAAACGAGAATCAAGCCTATGAAACAAGAACAATATACTATGAGCCAAGGTCAAAAAATAAAAACTAACCACTAAAGTGATGTACTCGTTGTACATCTGTGCCAGCAGCTGTCCAGGCTCGTCCTCCCTTAGGCTATCGTATATGTGAACTGTTCTGAACGCTGGATGGAGAACTAATAGGAACCAGTGGTTTGCATGATGACAAGGTATCATGATAAGGTTCGCATCAGCAGCGGGACATTGATAGTCTGCGTTCGTCATGCCTAACACGTTTCGACCTGGTTTCCACTTACTCCTGCCGCCACCTCGCCTCCATTATGTGAATTCTCTCACCGTTAATTCCACAAAATGAGTGGGATACATGTTAAGCTTAAAATATATCCGACGTCCTCTAACGTAACAGTCATTTCACCAAACCGGAAGTGAAATGAGTTCGTCTCGCTCCTCCATCGTTCAACTAGAGCGGATATAAGGCAATCGTCGTGTCGAGACCATTTCCCGCAATCGGTGAACATGGTTAAATTTTGACGGTGTAATAGCTGTATTTGTTCCTCGTTTAGTACCCACTCTTCAAGGTGCCTTGTGCTTTGAATTGTTTCCAAAACACCCCTATCGACACCGTCAAATACGTGCCTCGCGACGTGGTCATCGTCATCGTATAGGATTGATGTATCATGAGGTCCACGGCTGAAATTCATACCTCTAAGAACAAAATATAATTATAAACCAACTTAGCGTCCATAATATTTACATTCCAAAACTATAACTGGATCTTTAACCTAGCTTACCAACACATTAGCAATAGTCATTATTTCAATGTATTAAAACAAATCCTCACTTCCCACCACTTCGAACGCTTAATTACGCTAGTTCCCACTGAATTTAGCGCCAACGTGGTTATATAGCAATATACCCCCCGATGGCCCCTACACCCCCAACACCTCAAAATCGCTTTAAAGTCAAGTTTTTAAATGGGTCACGTCAATTATATACCAAATATATCAGGAAAAATTTTAAAGGGGGAAAGTTACCAAAACACCCGCTACTTATGCAAAATACCCCATAGCAGTCATCGCCGGTGCGTCACAAGGTTCAGAACATCCGGAACAAAATAAGTTTTCGGGTGTCTCACACCCTTTCCTGAACTAAAAGTTATTTTAAGGTATGAATTTTAAACTGGATCCTTCCTAGCAAAATAGCCCCCGATGAGCGGTAAATTACCGAAATGCCCCTGGGGGTTCACTATCACCCCAACGCCCCCGAACCAGCTTCAAAACAACATTTCAGGTGGTTTACTTACATTTCTGGACTAAAAAGTCGTTTGAAAAACTTGGCGCGGGAAAATTACCAAAACACCCCTCGCAGGGTGGCAAATTACCAAAATGCCCCTGGCATCAGGAAAAATATCAAATAGCCTTAAAATGCTATTTTACGCCTCCTGAGTTAATTCTTGATCTAAAAAGTATTTTACGGATCTTTCGCGCAAAAATCGCGAACCGGTGTCCGGATCGAGCGCTTAAAGGCCCGTTCGGCCAAAAAAATAGCTAACGGCTTCGGAATGGCGCGAATTCCTGGGGAATGGAACTTCCCAACATCCTAGGGTTCTCATAAAAGTTTTGCACGAAATCGCGCTAGCTTGGTATTTTAAATTAGACTGCGAAGTTACACGGTTCCCCATATCAGCTAGCCCCTTTACAGTCTTTGGAAAAATCTGAAATTTTTACCTGATACAGATATTTTGAAAATACCTAGGGTCTCTGTTTTGTACTTTGGCAAAATCACGCTCTAGCTATTTTTTATAAATTCGTGAAAAAACTGTCTAATTAAGTTTTCACCTTTAGCGACAATTACGTTTCGTATTCACATTAAACACACATAGTCATAGTGTTACACCCTAGGAATTATAAGGAAATTCAAAATACTTACTTGTTGTGACTTGATGTATTTAAAGAAAAATCTACCGATCTTCTAGCGGTTATCCACCGATCTTTTAGCGTAAAATTTTTTGGTTTGTATTGTTGTGGAGATTATGTAGGTGAGATATGAAGTACGAAGGAAGTTGGTAAAGATGATAGAGTGCAGAAGAAGGGTTCGGGGGAGGGGATTATAAAGAGAGAAAAGTGAGGAAGAGAGAAGAAAAAAGACAGAAAAAAAACCCGTGATTGAGCGGTCAAAGGCTGCGGCAAAAAAAAAAAATTGGCAGAAGGACAACACGTGGGGCATCATGGGGGAGGGGGGCATCACCCGGGGGCGCCATGTGGCAGGGCCATCGCCCCCAACCGCGGGTTGTTTATGCGGTTGGGCCACGTGGCAAGGGGAGGGGCCGCCACGTGCCCCAACCGCGGGTTGTATAAGCGGTTGGGCCACGTGGCAGGGGTGGGGGGACGCCACGTGGCAGGGCCATCGCCCCAACCGCGTATACAACCCACGGTTGGGCCACGTGGCATGGGTGGGGGACGCCACGTGGTAGGGGCCATCGCCCCAACCGCGTATACAACCCGCGGTTGGGGCACGTGGCATGGGTGGGGGACGCCACGTGGCAGGGTCCATGCCCCAACCGCGGGTTGTATAAGCGGTTGGGCCACGTGGCAAGGGTGGGGGACGCCACGTGGCAGGGCCCCATGGGGTTGGGCCACGTGGCAGGGGTGGGGGACGCCACGTGGCAGGGTATTAATGCCAACCGCTGCTTCTTCATGCGGTTGGTGTCCTTTTTCTCCTTTTCCCCATTTTCTCGCCATTTTCTCGCCATTTGCTCACCATTTTCTCATGCCTTTTTTGCCATTAATGCAGTGTCAGTGCAACTTTTTCCCAACCGCTGCTCTTACCCGCGGTTCGGTGGAGAAATTGTTATTTCTCCACCGGTGGGTGTGGATCGGCCCCCATATATATATATATATATATATATATATATATATATATATATATATATATACACACACGCGCGCGACGTAATCGAGAGTAATGTTTGAGCTGATATTATTAATTTTTTGAAATATAAATAACGTAATTCAATTATGTTCTTATTTTTTTTTATAACTTATTTTAGAAGAAATGTATATTTGATATTCGCAATTGTAATCAGTTTGATATTTGAAAATATTATTCGTAAGCTTCGGAATTGAACAGATATTTGATGGTATTACTGAAAATAAAAGTAAATGAAAAAATTAAAAGAATGAATTTACCTATTTATTTTTATAATCTGTTAAATTTGTTTATAGTTGAGATTTGTAATTTTTAAGACCAGGTGTTTTGTATTTTATCAATAAGAAATGCAAAACACCTGATCTTCAACTGCAATAATCGAACGTATTTTCAGTTCAAGCTCGCACCATATTTTAAGCCTTGTTTTTTTATGCATATTTAACCCTTTTTGTTTTTTTTCTTCTGTTTTAGTTTAACAATTTTTTGTTTCTTAATTGATTTTTTACGTATTTCAGTTTCTTTATTTTGTTTTTCAGTTTTTCAATTGGTTAATTGTTTCCTAACCTAAAAAATTAAAAAAATCACAGTTCTCATTAACCAGTTCAATAACTAATATTTATTTTATTTTAACTAAATTAAAAAGAAAATAATAAAAAAATTTCTTTGTTCTGTTTTTCTTTCTCATCACACTTTTATTTTTCAATGTATAGAATAGATTAATTACCTATTTTTTTAATTTCATCAAAATTTAAAAGGGAGTAATAAAAGTAGGGTAAGAATGTAATTGATGTAGTTAATGGAAGACATAATCGTTTAAAAATAATTTACAATATTTATACTTTTATAGGTAGTATACACACACACAAAACATATTTTTTATAACCACACATTTTGTTTCACAGTGTGTAAATGTAGGTTTAGATTAAATTTATGACCCAATATTCATTAAACGCATTACAAAAAAATTAGTCAGAGAAGGGTAGGGTTGTCAATGGAATAACTAAAGATGGCAAAATAAAAAATTATAACAAAATTAGAAATTAATAATAATATTTATGAAATGGTAAGATTATTATTGGAGTGATTAACAAAGGGCAAAAACGAAAAAAAATAATGTACAAGATTCATATTCTTATAGATAGTATGTGTGTGTATAATCTTAAGGACGTGAAATTTAAAAACAAATTACTTTTTAACGATATAAGTAACAGTTATCTAGTGAGAAAAAAGAGAGTAACTTAACATATTAAGAGGTGCAGAAAACAAAAATAACCTTTACCTCTTCCTAGTTGTGTTGCAATTATGTGCGCGAGAGAGAGTATTTTTGCTTGTTTATATCTTGTAAAACGGTATTTCAGATTAATTAGGATGTCAAAAAGTTTAGGCCATGTTTTCATTTGCAAAGGAAATGAGAAAGTGACCACCATGTATAAGTTAAAAGCTAGTTGACATGAAAGTGGTCGAGATGTCGGACACCGAAGACGTTGTGGAACACTGTGAAGTAAAAAAAACATTTTTTTCGTTATCATTATAAAAAATAAAAAACCGAAATGGTAAACATACGCCTCTAGTCTCTCGATAAGGAGCTTCATTCAGAGAATTTTGGTGCACGTGACATGCATGCCGCATCACATTAAGTTCTTTTGAAGAAGTCTTGAAGCAACACTTGCGGTCTACATTTATATACCCTACCCTGGCTAAAATCCCAAAGCATCAATTGCTGCAGCTCCCTATCCAAGGCCGACCGGTTTCTTATCCTTCTCCTCTTCAAATTACGCACACATCTCAGCATGGAGATCGGAATGACATGCTTTGCTCGTGGGCCTTTCCTCTCCAGTGTTCCGTTCCAGAATCCAACTGCTGTAGCTTCTTCCCGACCCAACATTTCTCCAGTATCATTCAGCTCGGTATTATCATGTTTTACCATAAACATCAGTTGTGTTCGATCACATTCTGCGTTCAAACTATAAATATTCTCACTGCTTAGTAAAAAACCTAGCTAGCATTCACTGCTCATATATTAAGATTGAAGAACCATGCAGTTTGGTACTTAGCACAAGAAAAAGGTAAATGTCAAGTTTAGCATACTAAAGAAGAAATGAAATTGCAGAGACTGACATCAAGTTCGTCGATAATTGGGGGAGGGGTCATGCCAAAATCATCATCCCTGAAGGTGTTAAAGACAAGGCAATATTCACAGCTGACCAAGCGTAAAATCGGTGACAAACTGCAGGTGAAGTTTTCATTTGCATACTATAACTAGTCCGCCCATTTATATGAAGAACCCTGAGTATATAAATCCCCATTGTTAATCTACTCCATTTTCCCCTTTTTGCTACTTACCAGTTCCAAGCTCCGCCGCTGACCTCAGCCTTCAGCCCAGTTGCAGCTATCAGAACGTGGGGATCAGTTTCTACTGAGATGGAAGTAGATGTGCCAGCGACAGAAGCATGGAAACTATATGGCACGGTTGATCTGAAAAGGGTCACTGTTCCCCAGTACCTGGCCAAGGTTGAAATTGTACAAGGCGACGGAGGAGAGGGAAGCATCTGCAAAAATACTAGTTCTGACGGTATACCATATTGCTTTATGTCCCCCATTAAATTCGTACTCGAGTATATACCAGCCTTTTTCGTAAATGCTACATAACGGTATTGGTATCGTCTCAATACCATCTTGCATTTTTCGTGAATTATTTACATACGTAATACTAATTTATCAGCAAAATCAAGAAAAAGAATGTAAGAATCAAATTGCTTAGAATTTTATAGTCTAGTAAAAATCACACCAAAATTAGTTGTCTGTTCCAGAAGAACCACTACTTTGTTAAGATATAACATCTTTGGATTCAAAAAAAGTGAGAGAGAGTGTGTGTGTGTGTGTTTGAAAGAGTATATTGTCTACATGAAAGAATCTGATGAACATCTCACAATTAAGTAAATCGAAGCGAAGCAAAAAAGTAAAAGTAAACTGAAAATTGTTATGGCGATTAAAGACATACCAGGAAAGATTCTGCAAATCGTGATTAGTATAATAAGGAAGAGGCTACACAGATTTTGATATAGTTATAATGATTTTTTTTATATTGTCTTTATATGATCTATTTATTAAATTACCAAACAAAATTTGTAACTCTTACATTTTTTAAGAAATCTGTACAAAGTATATTATTTTGATCAATAATATAGTTCTAATCATTTTGACCGGTACAATCAGTATAGAATATTGAGAATAGTATTTTAAGTACTACGGAATTAAAGGGTTGTTTTATCACTAAAAGACAAAAGTCATACGTATATTATAAAGTTGGTAGTACCTAATTCTTTGGTTTAGTTGTTCACTTTTTCCATTTTCACTCCAACATGAGCCTCAACACCCTTTTGTGATAACTACAAATTATCGTAGCACGGCTCTGGTTGGACCATTATAATCATTTGCTAATGAATAGAAGGAAGGTCTAGTCTGTGACATCATGTCTAGAGTTTTATCAACTAGTGGTCAATCTCCTTTCAATTATTTAATTTTATGAGTTTTGTTTTTTGCTTCTGTTGATATGGTAGCATGCATGTCAACTTTTTAAAATTATTGTAATTGAGGTTGAAAAAGAAAATTTACGTCACCTTAGAAGATTTATTGCCATGCTACACACCGCTCTTCGCATCGCAATGCCTATTGTGTGGGCTTGACCTTTCATAACCGGAAACAAAATAGTTCAAGTGAAACTTATTAAATTCTTCTTTATTGTGCTTCTCACCACCCTCTTTTTCGTTGAAATTGCCTTTTGCATGAACTAGGATCCTATTTTAAGGAGAGGTTTACCAAGGTTGATAATACGAAGCTGGTGAAAGAAACAGAAGAAACCGAACGAGGTCATCTAGATTACGGATTCACTCTGTTCCGGATCCGGTTTGAATGCATACCAAAGACAAAAGATTCATGCATCACTAGAACGACAATCGAGTATACAATCAAGGAAGAGGCCCTTGATAATATTGGAAAAGCTACTATTTCAGGAAGCATAAATATCATGAAAGATGTCGCTGACTATCTGATCAAACAAAAATCAACTGTTTAATCGAGTTATAAACGGAATGTATTGGCCTTGCTTGCTAGTAGCCTCTTGTCACTTCTACTTCGGTTCCATCGTGTAATAAGATCAAAATTCGGTTGTTGCGAATTTTGGTTCCATCATCCAATAAAATTGTGATAGTTTGATTAATATGTAGATCAATCGAGAGTGTTTTACAAATATCATCTGGCAGAGATATGCATTTTGGGAACAGTTTGGCCCTATTACTACTCAAATTTCTCAATAAGCTCTTCTCATGCCGTATTGCTGCCTCATCAGAGTTGATAATTGTATTTGAACCATCAGTAGTAAATAAGTCTTATCAAGGATGAAGTGGTCAGATGAGTGAATTAAGTATTGTCCATAGCATGCCCTCCCTTAGCCAATTTATATGATCACGTACGTAGCAGAGTACATATGTATCACACGGTGGTTAAGCAGGAAGAATTATTAAGATCCCAAACGGCAGGTAACAAGTATTTGCTGTGGTTCAATTCGTGCGCATTGAAGCCGACGCCATTCTTGGGATCAATGCGAACTCTTCCACGCGCTGTATCCCGGAAAAGCGCCCGAGCCGAATACCCCAAAACAGGCGGTTGCGGCCTCGACAACCGACGCTTTGTCCTTCCCTTGGGGACTGGCATTAAATCCAGTATCATAAGGATTGGTGACGGTCGCGGCCAACGCCGCGGCAAAGTGAATGACCATAGCATCTGCACTTTCCTCCCCACTGGGTAAACTCAGCGCCATTATGTTTCCTGATGTAAGATGAAAAGCCCCCCCCAGCTGGGCATTCCACTATTGGGTTCCCAACCACAATGTACGCCTGCATTCCCTGCATTTTTTCAAGGTTCCCAACGAAGAAATAATTGTCAACTGAGTTCCATGAGTAAGCATGCAAATTCGTTGCATGCATGTTATAAAGGGAAATCCTTAATTAAGAATCTTTCTGTCTAAATTAGGATTCCTACACCTAACTTCGAATTAATTTGGCTACATCTCGAATTTTCATGTGCTTAAATTACAGCCAAGCTCTTTTTTGTGAATTTACATTACACTATTAGAAATAATTTAAATGGGGGTCCGTTGTTGACAACCAATTCGTTAATGTTATTTTCAAGATTTATATACATCGTTCTTGGTTGAGATATATTTCAATATATAGCAACCCCTGTGAGGCTTTTCACTGATGGTCAATAGGTTCCGAATTAACTGCTTTTACATGGTATCATACCAGATCACTTCTATAGGACGTGTATTGATGCGTGTGCTAAACAATTTGGCTAGTGTTGCGAATTAATCATAGAATCGAAGAATCTTAACATTTTTCCTCTTGATGAATTGATGTGTTCTCTAATGACGTACGAAATGCAACTCAAATCTTTTGATCAAGAGGACGTCAAGAAGAAGCCTACATCCATTGCTCTTAAAGCTTCATCTTCAAACCTTGAGTCAAGTGATGATAAAGAGGAATTTGATGAAGAGGATATTGCAATGGTTGCAAAGAACCAAGAAGTTCTTAAGGTTTAGAAGGAATGGTGGGAAAAGACAACAAAATACTAGCAATGAAGAAAAGCTTTGCTACAAATGCCACAAACAGGGACACATGACGAAAGATTGTCCCATATACAAAAGGGAAAAGAAGGAAGAAGAGATATATGGGAAAGAGTTAAAAGAAGACAACTCTCAAAGAAAGAGAACAAAGAGAAGGAAAAAGCAATGAATGTTGAACATACTCCAACATGGAGTGACTTTGATTCAAGTGATGACGATGATGAGAAGAATGAACAAGCAAATGTGTGCTTCATGGCAAATGATGAGGTAAGCTCTTCTTCCGGTAGTGATAGTGATAGTGATAGTGAAAGCTTCGAAGATACTTATGATAATCTATATGAGGAATCTAAGAAAATTTTTAAGAAAAATATTATTTTATCAAAAAAAATTCCTTGAAGCTAATAAGCAAATTGAGAATAGAAAATAATGAGTTGCATGCCAAGAATGATTGCATTTTCAGCCATTTATATGTAAAACATGTGAATAATGACTTGATTGAATTAATTGCTAACACGCCTATCTCAAAACAAATCTCTTGCAAAACTTTGGCTTTAGAAAAACAAAATAAAGATTTAAAGCTTGAGATTTGTGATTTGAAAAAATGTCTTCAAAAATTTGTTTATGGTCAAAATAATTTGGATGTCATGCTTGGACGCCAAAGAATTGGCCAAAACAAAGGTGGTCTTGGATTATATCCCTTGGTCTTGCCTCCTAAAATCTTTCAACAACAAGTTAGGTTGAATATTCATTCAAAACAATCAAAGAACTATTGCACACCATTTACACATTATGGTTGGTGCAACAAGAAAGGGGCATACGACTAATTATTGTCCTTGTAGAATAATTTATGTTGGAGGTAGAAAGAAAATGTGGGTTGCTAAGTTTCTTAATGTTGCTAAGACTAACACTTATGGACCCAAGAAAATGTGGGTACCAAAAGTTAGACCTAAATTGTGATTGTAGGTT
This sequence comes from Escallonia herrerae, assembly GCA_033070095.1. Taxonomy (NCBI): domain Eukaryota; kingdom Viridiplantae; phylum Streptophyta; class Magnoliopsida; order Escalloniales; family Escalloniaceae; genus Escallonia; species Escallonia herrerae. Next base: position 24,917 of record JAVXUP010002863.1, read on the forward strand.
GTTCAAAGCAAAGACAAATAGCAACAAGGAGAAGGCTCCAAGAAAATTTTGAGAAGGAGGAGCAACAAGCTAAATCTTAAGGGGGAGTAACCTAGCCCTATGGTTGGATAACCTAGGCTTACATCTTGTTTTGATGATAACTACACATTGATTATGTTCTAATGTGTGCTTTGAGTGTATTCTTAGTAGATATATACATGCACACTCATGAAGACACATTTGAGAAGTTGGATAGATGGATTGAAGCCAAAGAAGCTTAAAGTTATAGTGGACATACTATGAAAGCTTCATCAAGTCCTATGTCAAAGAGCAAGAAAGAATGCAAAGGCCTTTACTTTTATGTAACTAGTCTTGGTTTGATGCTTGGATTGATGACTATGACCTAAAAAGACCTTAGGACACCTTGTGCATTGCATGTGAGTTCATAACCTTTCACACAAGTGTGGTTCTTAAAAATGAGTGAACTTTGGAGCTCACTCAGATTTTTTCAAAAACTATTTTGGTGGTAATCTTTTCATATCTTGATAAAAATTTTCATTAGCTTTCCAATGCAAAAAAAGGCACCTCAATCTAATTTTTTTAGAGAAAGTTATGCCCAAAATAGGAAAGGGGGTTCCGTGAGGCAGCTGATAGGCAGTAGGGTAATACAGTCGACTGTATTTGAATCCAGTCGACTGCATTGCAATTCAATCGACTGCATTGGTCAAAATTCAATTCCAACGGCTATTTTAGAGGGAATCCAGTCGACTGCATTGGGAATACAGTCGACTGCAATGACAGTTTTGTCCATATTATGCCTATAACGGCTATATTTCATTTGCTCTCTATATAAATGATTTGGGGCTTCATCATACACCATGGAAACCACATTCTAAGCCTCCATTCATTAGAGAAACATCAAGGCTCATAGATTAAACTTTTCTCTCTTCATCTTCATGATTTTACATCATTAAAGAGAGCATCTTTGTGAGCAATTCTTTGATTGAGAGTGAGCATACTTCAAGTCATCAATTCTCTCATCTCTCTATTGTACTAGAGCTTCATTTGTACTCATTTCCTTTCAAGAGGGTTTCTTTGTACACATTTGATCTTTGTAAAAGGATTGTGATCAAGGCTTGGGTTTGTCAAGTCTTGGGTGAGCTTTGTGGATTCAAGGCTTGTGCTTGGTGTGGGGATATCACCAAGTGTTGTAAGGGTTTTGATCTTGACCCGGAAGAAGATTGTTGCTAGTGGATTCTAGTGCTCTTGCAAGGGACTTCCTTGAAGAGGTGGATGTAGGCTTGAGGGTAGTTCAAGCCGAACCATTTAAATCTCCTTGTCAAGTATCTCTAACTCAATCTCTTTACTTATTGCTCTATAATTGCTTGAGATTGTGTAGTTAGCATCTTCATTGAAATATTGCTTGGATTGATTAAGTTTCATGATTGTGTTTTGTTTAAGTTCCCCATTAATTTTTAAAAACCCTATTCACCCCCCTCTAGGGTTGTTTTATTGGTTTCAATTCCGATTCACCCTAATTAAACCTAATTAATTATTATTAAACCTAAATAACCCTAAGTAAACGTAATTAACCCTAATTACACCCTATTAATATATTCATAATTGTCCTAAATACTATCTAACCCTAACTATATATTTAAACCCTGGACTCAATCACAGGTAAGACAATATCAACTTTACGAAGGAACTCAACGAATTCTAAAGTGCCTCAATCCTAATTAACTCTAATTAGCACATTGACTCTAATTAACCTTAATTAGCTCATACTTAAGCCCTAATTAACAATAAATCAGTCTAATTAAACCCAACTAACTTTAGTCAACCCTATTTAGGTAGAATTAGCCCTCATTAACATTAACCCTATTTAGCTCGAATTAGCCCATGTTAGCCCTAGTCGGCCCTAATTAGCTTTAATTAAAATTGATTAACCCCAATTAATCATAATTTACTGTTAATTTAATCTCTAATCAGTCCTAATCACCGCATATTAACCTAATTAAACCCTGATTGTCCTGATAAGTTGTAGACAAACCCTAAATAAATCTAATTAAGGTAATTAATTATAATATGTTCTAATTAGGCATAACTAGCCCTAAATAGCCTGAATTAATTCTTGAACAACACTAATTAAGTCTAATTAAACATAATTAACTGTAATCAATCATATATAGCTCGAATTGCCTTAATTGCCCCTAATTAATACATTAACTCTGCATTTTCACCTTAATTAGCTATTTTCTATATAGGTTTGGTACAAAATCATTTGGTTATAGTAAACTTGAGCAGAGAAATTAAATCATCATTCGTAAATTTTTCAATATCTAACGATCCACTAAATCTGGATTTTTAAGTAAACCCGTTGCTTTTGGTTAGTAAGTTATGGACTCAAAAATTTTCCTTAGCGTGTCATGTTGTACCATCTCATCTAAGATCTTATTTTTCTAGATTTTAGATAATACTTTTGGTTAGCAACTCTCCATGTTTGCAGAAGAAAACACTTTCTGAGACAAATTAAATGTCTTTCTCAACCTGTCACAAACATTTCCTGCCCTCAATTATTCTTGAGGTAATTAGATGATAAATACACACAGTTTTCTTCTGACGATCCTGTATGCATGACATATGGTTTGCCTTTCAACTGATGGGTTCCAACCAGTGTTATTAAAGGCACAGGCGCACCTAAGGCGTAAAAGGTCCCTGGAGCCTAGGCGCAAGGCGCAAGGCGCAGGCGCGCGCCTTCTCAAAGCGAGGCGCAATATTAAAATAAATAAAAATAAATAAATGATAGTGCATGAAAACAATATAATTACGTAAATCTTAATTACCCTAATTAAGATTTACGTAATTATATTTATCTGTGTACTGGAATAGCATCTACTTTTAAGAAAGAAAGTATTGATTTTTACACGGAATTATATTTATCTGTGTTTTTATTTGACTGTGAATCAAATATAGTAGTAATTTACTTTTATTAACAAATGAGACGGTATGAAAATGGACATGAATATGTTTAAAAATTTTATTTGTGTGGATAAACAAAAGGACTTTGTTGATGCAAACTACGAAGAGACATTAGTCAACCAAATTAAATATCACAAGGCAGCAGCTAATGCTCCAAAGCCCACACACGACTCTCTCTCACAAATTATATCAGACGGAGAGAAGCAGCAGTGACCGCGAGAGAGAGAGAGAAGACCAGAAGTCTTCAATTGGAGTAGCCCAGTAGCAGCGGTACAGGGGAGCAGCAGTGACGGCGTCGGGAACTAGAGCAAATTTGATGGAGCAGCCGAGTAGCAAAGGGAAAGGAGATGCGGCCGGAGTGACGAGCAGCGGGACCAGCGGCCGGAGCGACGAGCTTTCGACGGCAACGGCAAAGGCGATGCGGCAGGTGAGACTGTGAGAGAGAGGCTGCTTCAGCGGAGCAGTCGAGCTCGAGCAGCAGCCAGCAAGGCAAAGAATCTCGGCGGAGCAGTGGCCGGAGCAATAAGAATCTCGGCAGGTGAGACCGTGAGAGAAAGCTGCTTCTATGCTGCACTCGGCGCCTAGACGTGCGCCTCCCGTGCCGCGCAACGCCTTGCGCCTTTGCGCCTGATGAGTCCAGGCGCGCGCCTTCTTCAACGCGCTGAGCCTAGCCTAGGCGAAGCGCGGGGGTCGCGCGCCTTGCGCCTAGGCGCGCTTTTAATAACACTGGTTCCAACCAATATCAAGCAAAATAGCCCTAATTGCCCCAGCTAGGGCCAATTAGGGCTAATTCATGCTAAATAGTGTTAATGCTAATTTGAGCTACATGAGGTTTGAAAGGTAAGCTATGTGGGGCATAAATTTGGTTGGGGCGTCGAGATTTGTGTTGCTTGATTTTGGTTGGAACCCATCAGTTAAAAGGCAAGCCGTATGTGAGGCATATGGGATCGATCTGAAGAAAATTGTGTATATTTATCGTCTAATTACCTCAGAAACAATGAAGGGCAGGGAATGTCTGCGATAGGCTGAGAAAGATCTTTTGTCTCAGAAAGTCTTCTCTTCTGTAAACATGAAGAGTTGCGAGCCAAAAGTGTTATCTGAAGTCCCGAAAAATAAGATCTTAGACGAGATGGTTTAACATGACGAGCTAAGGTAAATTTTTGAGTCCATTACTTATCAACCAAAAGCACTGGGTTTACTTGAGAATCCCGATTTGGTAGATCGTTAGATATTGAAGAATTTAGAAATGATGATTTTCTCTACTTAAGGTCATTATAAGCAAATGCCGAGTTAATGCGTTAATTAAGAGCAATTAGGTAATTCAAGCTTTTTAGAGTTGATTACAGTTCATTGCGTTTAATTAGACTCAATTAGTGTTATTTAGGGATTAATTCGGGCTACTCAGGGCTAGTTGAGCCTAATTATAATATATTACAGTTAATTACCCTAATTGGGTTTATTTAGAGTTTGTCTACGATTTATCAGGACAATCAAGATTTAATTAGGTTAATCAGCAGTGATTAGAGCTGATTAGAGATTAAATTAATAGTAAATTAATATTAATTAGTTTTAATTAGAGCTAATCAGAGTTTAAATTAACAGTAAATTATATTAGGGTTAATCAGTTTTAATTAGGCCGCGTACGCGACCTCCCCGGTATGACTGCATGTGCCGTGATAGGAGCGTCCCCACCTGTAACGCCCCGAATTTTTAAAGCGTTAATATCAAATAACAGAGTCAGAAAACCTCAAAATAATTTCAAAAGGTCTCCCTAAATGGTCATTTAGAGCATGTACTAATTAACCCAAAGATACATCAATAAATATCATAGCAGCCTAAGGCATTTACATGATCCAAATCACTCCGACACGGAGTTCCAAAATAAATTCCAAATCCACATAGATCCTCCTATTGTACGTTATAAAAATAACCAAACTAAATGCAAAACTAACTACTAATATTGGCTCTAATATAAAATTACTAGCTCTAAATCGCACAGCTAGCCCTGTATTCCAATCCCACCTACTGATCACCTGAAAAAAAAAATAATAAGGAAGTGAGCCAAATACTCAGTAAGGTCGCTCAACGGACCAACGAAAAGGGATACAAAAAAATGTCTGAAGAACAAAATTTCGGAGGTACAAAACTTTAACGGAACAGATACGAGACAAAATTTTAAAGTGCCAAAATATATTTTCGTACAAAGACAGAATTTCAAAATGTCAAAATATATCCTTGTACAGAGACATACACTAGAGAACCATTCAGAATAAGGTCACACATGCCATCACTGACACGTGAAACCAGGTTCAGAAAATAAGATCGCGATCTCTAACTCATTCCATTGAGCTAGCCCACGTTTCAATCCACGTGGGTAAGTCAGAAAAAGAAAAGTCACATACGCTGTGACATGACTCATAAAATTATTAGCACATAGATTCAATAATTTATAGTGAGACCAACGAGTTGTCTAGACGATGTAAACTAATGGGTAGGTGTCTTCTAAATTCCACAAAGTGATACGCTGCAAAGATAGACAAATTTTGACAACCAATTCAAGTACGATATTTCAAACGATTTATGAACAAGCTTAATATTGGACTCAAATCGAAGAGCACAGAATAACGGTCTCAATGAAATTAAAATTGCTGGAATATGAGTGCAACACCGCTAACCGAATAATATACACAGAGATATACACATAAACCAGGGTATTGGACATGTGGCGGCAAGCCATGTAACGCCCGAAAGGATTAACATTCTGTTTGCCTGTTTGGATGATAAATAATCAATGAAGGTGTAATAAGGAACTTTGTAATGATGAAGTCAAGTTATTATGGGGGAATATTAGCTTAAACAAAGAAACAACAATGTACAGCCAAGGTCCACGTGGTGGCCTTCGCCTAGGCTTCAGAAGAAAAGCTTTGCAGAATGATTCAAAGAATTAATTGGCACGTCACACGAAGCAAGTTCAGGATGAATGCAAAGACAAATTACGCATGGAGAAGGGAAGTATCGCAAAAACGAGCCAGCAACCATAGCCAATTTGTGTGACAGTATGGCACGAAATCCTAGACTAGCTGACAACGGAAATTGTTGGACAACGGGTTCAAAATTCACGAATTCTCACAAACTGATGCTGGTGGCGTACATAATTGGAACGACAGCAATCAAAACAGAAACACGCCACTTTCAATTGCAAAAGATAATAGTTTAAATAAGAACTAACAATTAAACATTTCATAATATGGAATTGATTAGCCCAACGCTGATTCGAATATCAAAAACAGTAAATTCTTACCTCGAATTATTGATATTTTCAATTCAATTGTATCAAAAGCCCTAAAAAAAATTCCAAAATCTCAAGATGACACTTCTTAAAGATTCTCTGAAGATTTTTTTGAACTTTGGCGTGCTCCTCTGAATGTACGTAACTATCAGATACCTAAAAGCTATATATATATATATATATATATATATATATATTCTAAAACAAATAGAATTTCAAAATACTCATTACGTCCCAAACTCTCTAATTTTTTATTATTTTTTTAAGCATTTAAATATGAGGGGTCTAACACCACCCCTCGCTGCATCTGCACAGACGCAGACACTGACTATGGAGCACTCGTTGTTACATTAGGACCAGATCATTCGCATTACTGCGGAGGTTTATAGGAGGATCACGACGCATAATTAGGTACAATCACTATGTGCGTTTAATTAGTGAACACTATACGATTGTTATCGAGATTAATGCGTCTGTGCCTTTACATGCAAAGCACTGCTGCTGGACATGCCCCGAGACTCGCCGAACCCTGATAAGCCCTTTTCATCCTAGCACTTTGTATCCCGCTCCTGTGCCCCCCCTCCCGACTTGTGCTCCCCTCCCTTACTCTATTAATGTATTTATTGTTGGATTGTTGTTGTCAGATTGTTTACAGGTTTAGGTATTAAAAACTAAATATTTTTTTTTAAATTAGTTTGACTTTGAGCAACAGACTTTATTCTGTCACTAAAAGTCTAGCTATTTTAAAGAACGAGTTTTTGCGACAGAATTCCCGTTACTAAAGTTTTAAACGACAAACATTTAGCGACGAAATTTCGTCTCTAAATATTCTATGTAATAAATTATTACCAAAAAAATTAAAATACAAAAAAAAAACGGAATCTCCGTCGGCAATTATGTTGATCTGTCCGTCATTGAAATTGGACTTTAGGCTACGGATTTTGGCTTGAGCAAGTTACTTTTCTAGGACATGTGGTTCTTAAGGATGGAAAAGCAGTTGATCCGTCTAAAGTTGCGGCGGTAACTGATTGGCAGATGCCTAGTACTGTTACTGAAGTGCAAAGCTTTTTAGGATTAACAGGTTACTACTGTCGATTTGTAAAAGGTTTTTTGAGAATAACATGCCTTTGACTCAGTTGACTAAGAAGAACATCCCATTTGTTTGGAGTGAGGAGAATAAGGCTAGTTTTCAAGAACTGAATGAGGGGTTGGTGTCTGCACCTGTATTGACTTTACCATCTAGTTCTGGAGATTTTGTGATATATAGTGATGCCTCAAAGAGAGGCTTAGGTTGTGTTTTAATGCAGCACGTAAGGTGATTGCCTATGCTTTTAAACAGCTTAAACCCTATGAACAAAACTACCCCACCCATGATCTTGAGTTAGCAGCTGTGATTTTTGCTTTGAAGATATGGAGGCATTACTTGTATGGTGAGACCTGTGAGATATACACCGATCATAAAAGACTTAAGTATATTTTCACCCAGAAGGAGCTAAACATGAGGCAGAGGCATTGATTGGAGCTTTTGAAAGACTACGACTGCATGATTCATCATCACCCAGGTAAGGCGAATGTCGTGGCCGACACACTCAGTAGGAAGAGCACTGGAAACTAAGCAGCACTAATCACTTGTCAGCCTCAGCTGTTAGAGGATATGATGAACTTGAATCTTGAGATTAGATGGCACGATGGCGAAGAATACTTGGCAGCATTATAGGTACAGCCTACCTTGATCAGCAGGATCAATGAAGCTCAAGATGGAGATTTCAGTGGAGAACATTAACAATAGGAAGTAGTCTGAGTTCAAAATTGACGAGTACAGTGTGGTTTGGTTTCGTAAGAGACTTTGTGTGCCAGTTGATTTATCCTTGAGGAGGGAGTTACTATCAGAGGCTCATAGTTCTAGTTTTTTTTTTATCCATCCAGGAGGAACAAAGATGTATCATGACCTTAAAGAGCATTTTTGGTGGGTCGGCATGAAGTCGGACAAAGCATAATTTGTCTCCCATTGTTTGGTTTGTCAAAAAATGAAGACAGAGCATCAGAAGCCTAGTGGACTACTTCAGCCACTTGAGATCCCGCAGTGGAAGTGGGATACTGGGACAATTGATTTTGTGGGAGGCTTACCGAGGATAGTTAAGGTTTTGACACTATTTGTGTTATTGTTGATAGGTTGACTAAGACTGCACATTTCTTTTCGATCCAAGCTACTGTATCATTGTCTGAGTTAGTTAGATTATATATTGATTAGATAGTGATGTTGCATGGGGTACATTATCTATAGTGTCAGATCGAGATCCATATTTCACTTTAAAATTCTGAAAGAGCTTCCAGAATTCCATGGGTACCAATTTCCATTTCAGCACCGCTTATCACCCATAGATAGATGGGCAGTCTGAACGTATCATTCCGACGCTAGAGGATATGTTGAGGACTTGCACACTAGACCTTGGTGGTAACTGACATATATAGTCATTTACCTTTAGTAGAGTTTGCATACAATAATAGATATCATGCAAGGATTAAGATGGCACCGTTTGAGGCATTGTGAGGACAGAGGTGCAGGACTCTGTTATGCTGAGATGAGGTAAGAGAGAGACGGTTGTTAGGACTAGAGTTAGTAAAGTTGACTACTCAAAAAATTGATTTGATTCAGAAATGTCTCAAAGTAGCTCAGAACAGACATCGCAGTTATACATCTCACCATCGTCGCGAACTTGAATTTGTGGTGGGTGATCACGTGTTTTTGAGGATTTTACCTTGAAGGGGGTGATGCATTTCGGTAAGAAGGGCAAGCTTAGCCCTAGGTTTGTCGGGCCATTCGAGGTTTCAGAGAGGATCGGTTCGGTGGCTTACAGAGTTGCATTGCCGCTAGAGCTTTCGCACGTTCATTACGTTTTCCATGTTTCGAATATGAGGAAGTACATTTATGATCCAACGCACATTGTGCCGTATAAGCCTTTATCAGTAAAAGAGGACCTTTTTTACGAAGAGCAATCAGTTGAGATTTTTGACTGTCGTGATCAGGTGTTAAGGACAAAAGTCATTCCCTTGGTTAAGGTTTTATGGTAGAACCATGAAATTGAGGAGGTTACTTGGGAATCTGAAGAATATATGCGACGTACTTATCCGCACCTTTTGGCACCTCAGGTACATTTTGATTCCGAGGATGGAGTTTCTATTTAAGGGGGAGGATTTTAGACCCCTCGTATCTAAATGCTTATAAAAAAAGAAAAGGAAAGAAAATAAAATAAAATTAGAGAGTTTGGGGACGTAATGAGTATTTTAAAATTATAATTGTTTTAAGCATATACGCATATACCTTTTAAGATTTCTGATTTCATACGTGCAATATTTTCATAGGAACACAACAAAGTTCTGAAAAGTCTCAAGATAATCTATAAAGAGAGACCTTTGAAGATCAATTTGAGGTAAGAATTCAATTCAATCATTGAATCGAGATTCCTAGTCGGAACTCTACAAATTTTGGTGGTTGTTAGAACCTAATTAGAATCATTGGGTATGTTAATTTTTAGAATTTTTGATACAATTGAATTGAGAAGATCAAAATTTTAAATTTAATCGTACAACTAAAAATAAAAATTTATTTCCTAAAAATTTAAATCGGCGTCGGATCGTTTAATAGTTTGATCTAGCTATATCGATTTTTGTGTCAGTTCAATCTAGCTGTATCGATTTTCGTTTTTACATTGCTATTACTGTGCACGGTTGAAAATTTCTGCTGAATATTAATACTTCGATTGTCGTGCATATGTATTGCATTGAGTGATATTTTTTTTTATTTCTGCCAGTCTAGATCTTCGTGCCCGCACTCTCTTTCCACACCCAATCTGTTTGTCTAAGGCCTGTACCCGTTGAAGATGAACCTGACACTTGCAATGAATTGTGGGAACTTTTGATTCATCATTGAACGTATGGCTAAGTGTTGCTATATATAGCCTTTTGTATTTTTGTTTGTTTGTTGACAATCTATTGCTTTGTTTCTTTCTTTGTTCTGAATCATTATTCATGAAGGCCTTATGGCCATGTGCTTCTTCTTTTTCTAATCCTTGTATATACAATCTACTCTTTCGTTTCTAATATTCTAACTTGGGTGTGAGCTGATGGTTTAAGTCCTTGTGATCATATTAAAGTTAAAAAAAATTCTTCTATCCTTACCTTACAAATAAAAAACCTGAACATTCATATTGAATTCAGCCCCACCCTTTTAATTTTTTGGCGTGTAATTCACCATAGTGGTCGTAGCTACTTGCCTCGGCCCTCATGTATTGCTTCATTATTGTTTTACTCTTTTGTCGGGCACGGAGCTCATACAAACTCTAATTTCGATGATTCAACTTGCATATTTGTTATATTCGATACACATGCATTCTAAAATATGTCAGGCACTCTATTTCACTACTTTGTAAATGTCGAGTTATGTTACATTTTTTCTACATAACGTTGTGTTACTTAGCAGTCATATTGGCATGAGCCATAGGCCGCCATATGTATATGACCCTTAGCTTGTATTATTTAAGTAACCTTTGATGTCTTGCCTAATTTATCGAACACATCTATAAGCGATTTTGTGAGCCATATCATGGTGTATATGACTTTTCTGTATCTGACTTACCCACGTGGATTGGAACGTGGGTTAGCTCAATAAAATGAGTTAGGGATCGCGATCTTATTTTCTGATCCTGGTTTCACATGTCAGTGATGACATGTATAACCTTATTCTGAATGACTCTCTAGTGTCTGTCTCTCTACAAAAATATATTTTGGCATTTTCAAATTCTTTTTGTGTATCTATTCTGTTAAAATTTTTGTATGTCCGCAATTTCGTTTTCTCAGACATTTTGTATCCTTTTTGTTTGGTCCATTGAGTGACCTTACTGGGCATTTTGCTCACTCCCTTATTGTTTTCCTTTCAGGTGATTAGTAAGTGAGATTGGATTATAGGGCTAGCTGTTCGACTGAGAACTAACAGTTTATATCTCAGAGTCAGTATTAATACCTTTAGATGTGATACTTAAGACAAATCGAATTTGTTAATATTTTATTTTGGAACTCCGTGTCGGGATAATTGGGATTATATAAATACTTTAGGCCACTATGACATTTATTAATGTATCTTTGGGATTGATTAGTGATGTTCTAAAGGACCACTTGGAGAGACTTTTTGAAATTATTTTGAGACTTTTTAAAATTATTTTGAGATTTTTTGATTCTGTTTATTTGATATTAACGCTTCAAAAATTTGAGACGTTATATTTATAGTATACAAAGACACGGTAAACACAACTTGTCTATAGAGTGTCGGGATGTACATGATGAGCACGATGAAAAACAAGTTAATGTACCGAGTACAAAATGTTGTGGAGTTGGACGCTGCGACTTGATGACTAACCACTGATAAGTACACCTAACTAATAGTACTGAACTAAAATTGGAAAACGTAAACATCACAAATAGGAAAGTCTAAGAGATAGAGGACGAGAGGGGAAAGGAAAGTGGTCGTCATATTCTGGCCTTACCTTGAAGCGGCACGTGAATGCCATTCATCCAAATCTCGAAACTTTGATATTTCCTGAGGGATTTGTAACTTTTACGTGGGGCTACGTACTATGAATGGATACGTGATAAGACTGTCGACTGGTGATGTCCATATTTATAGTTGGGCTAATTACACCTATGTCCTCGAGGTTAGGGTGTAATTACAGTTAAGGACAATAAGTTTCAAAATATAACACTCGTGTCCATCCGTTAGGGTTCCGTCCAAAAAGTGCATAAAAATCATTACGTATTTCCAAAATGACAATACTGCCCTTATACCGTATATTTTTAAATTAAGATTTCAAACCTAATTTAACAAATTAGGATTCAAAACCTAACTCTCTTTCTCTCCAACTCTCTCATCCCCTCTGCCCCACCCTCCCCCACGCCATAGCACCCCCCGTCTCTCTCCTCTCACTCTTCATCTGCCTGAGTCTGTGGTGACGCCTCGATCTTAGTTGTGGTACGTGGTCAACAAACCATGGTGGTTGTAAAATGCCGAATCTGCTCATGTCGTTCTAGGACCATTTTTTTTACGTGCGTGTTTGCAGGTGTATGGTCAGCTGCGGGTTAGATCGATCTGATAGGTGACGGGTGGATCTGATTGGTTGGGCCATGATGGGGGCTACGGTGGCAAGGGGATGTGTGAAATGGGTTAACGAGTGGATGGGTGGAGGTGACATGGGACTGTGACGGGCAGGGAAGGATGGGGGCAAGGGGATGGTTGAGCGATGGGGTAGGGAGGATGGTGGGGGGACGAGGGGTGGGGGCAGCAGGGGATGGTTGAACGATGGGGTAGGGAGGATGGTGGGGGGACGAGGGGTGGGGGCAGCTGCGGTAGGTTGGGGGGACGGTAGGGGTGGCGACGGTGGGATGGGAGAAGTTGGAGGGAGAGAAAAAGAGAGAGTTATGCAATCTGTTTCCACAACAACAAAAAAATTGCAACCAAACCAAGAATAAAAATGCAAATTTGAAAAAAAAAGGTTTAAATCTATAATTTGAAAAAAAAGGGTTTAATTGTTGTTAGAGATGTCTTATTTTAGAAATTAGGGTTAGATCAACCAAAATTTGAAAGACAAAGAAATAAATTAGGGTTTTAACCCAAATGGCATTTGAGAGTTACATTACAAACTGATGGGCATTTTGGTCATTTTATCTAAACCGTTATGTATTTTTGATATTTCTGTTTGGTCAACGGATACAAGTGTAATTCGTCCAAACTATTGTCCTTTAGTGTAATATCACCCTAACCTCAGGGATACTGCTGTAATTTGCCATTTATAGTTCTTGGATTTGTACTTTTGGGATGGAGTGGTGTGTGTTGTTGATGGGGGCCTATACAATAATACAAGCACCGACGATCTACGTCTTCAATTATTGTATAGTCCCCCTCTATCAGCTCCTTTAATTATTGCACTTTTTTGCTCCTAATTGCCATCGATCTACTTATGTTGCATATCACCCCCATGATGCTTTGGGCTTAAAAAGTTCTAAGAAATATATATTATATAATTTGAGGAGGTGTAATTTAAAAATAAATCATTTTTAACGATATAAGTAAGAGCTATCTAGTGAGAAAAAGGAGAGTCACTTAACGTAAATAGAGGTGCAGAAAAGAAAAATAGTCTCTGCCTATTGCTACTTGTGTTTGCGATTTTGTGTGTGTGGGCCGTGTCCGTGTGTGTGTGTGTGTGTGTGTGAGAGAGAGAGAGAGAGAGAGAGAGAGGGTATTTTTGCTTGTTTGTATCTTGTAAAACGGTAATTTGGGTTAATTAGGATGTCAAAAAGTTTAGGCCATACTTTAATTTGCAAAAGAAATGAGAAAGTGACCACCGAATATAAGCTAAAAGCTAATAGAAATGAAACTGATTGACATTTTCAAACACCTGAAGACGTCGTGGAACACTGTAGGATTTATTATGTACGACTTTTGCTATATAGTTACAGATTCTCATTATTCAAATATGAACATGGCCAAAATGTCACAACTACGGGAGATCAGATGTCTAGCAAATTTTGTATGTCAAGTACGTTTTGACTTGCATGAGGACCGGGTATATGACACTTTGTTGCAATGATCTATACATTCCCAACCAACCACCACTTTTGCGAATCTGATGTGATAGATAGCTTGGCATATATATATATATATATATATATATATATATATATATATATATATATATATATCATGATGTTTCACTTTCCTGTATGAAATTAAAACAGTTCTTTATTCCTATGTAATTTTCAACTTTTTCAACAAAAAAAAAAGAAAAAGAAAGAAAGAAAGTGACTGACAAGTTATTGCATGAGAAAGGATGATATAATGCCCTACTGCAGCGCTCTATAGCAGTGGCCAAAAAAACCGTTGGCATATACCATATATAGCAGCGGCCACAAAAGCCGCTGGCATAGAGAATATATAGCAGCGGCAATTGTGTACCACTACCATAACTCATGAAAAACTCCGTGCGGCTGGAAATTTGACACTCCAAAAATCCGCAAAATCTCAGCGCCAAATGAAACCTAATACAAGCGGTTAACCAAGTTTTACCCAGCGGACAAACCGCTGCCGTAGTCAATTAGGCGCACGTAATCAATTACCTCCCCAAACTCGACTCTCAACTCTGGTTTTGGTTTCCTTCTCTCTGGAGCTGTATCACACACATTAGACGCAAACACAATCAGGCGCAAACACTTCGGCTCTCGATCTCCCTCTCTTTGAAAAACACACACACATATTAGGCACAAATACACAGAAGCACCAGATCCCCATGCACAAAAACACCGGATGCACACACAGACACACACACACACACACACACACACACACACACACACAGAAACACCATACGCCCGCACCATTACACACATACGCACACACACCCAAACACACACAGAAAATTATGACGGTTGTGGTCTCTCCCTTTCCCTCTGATTTTCAATTGCTTGGGTCGTCCCAAAATAAGGGTTTCTCTAATTCAAATTTTTAGTTTTTAATCTTATAATCTTTCTCTGACCTTTATCAATTGATTGCAATGTGGAACGCTAGCAATATCTCTTTATCATCTTTGTTGATTTGTGCTTCGGAGGTAAGTCTTGTTATACTTTATCTCTAGGTTATTACAACTATGCACTTGTATGATCCTCTTCATTTAAAGTATTTGGAGAAAAATTGTCAATTTGATCAAACAATGTGTTAAGTTTTAATATTTTGAGTTATGCTTCTATTGTACTCATTAAGAAACAAGTTGCGAAGAGTTAATATGTGATTATAGATGAGGAGTTATGCCTTTCTTAATTGGATACAACAACTTATAATACAGAGTAGTTGGTTTTGGAAACAAGTGACTGCGCAGTTGCCTATGGCTTGCCATTTGTTAACCTGTTTGTTGTTTCATAGCATCTGATTTTCCATTTGTTGTCCGCTTCTTAAGATGATCTCAGGTTTGCTTCTTTTTTTGTTGTACCAGGTTTGCTTATTTTTTTTGTTACTTTGTTGATTGCATGTCTTTGTAATTTGATGTGCTTGCTTGCTTGAATAGCTTACTTGACCACATAGACTAGTTTTCTTTTGTCTTGTCCACAAAATCAGTTGCATGCTTTTCCTATTATAGTTCTTCAGCTATGTTGCTTGCGGTTTGGCATCTATTGTGGCTCGTTGGATTTGGATAGTTACGTCAGTTGACTAAAAGTAGACTACATGTGACCATAGAATCACGTGGGAAGTCTTTTTAATTCTCCAAGTGGTTGAAGGTGAGACTACAGAAGTGCTTCTACTCCCCCCCCCCAACGAGGTTCAGTAATATCTTTAGAATTGTTTTGAGTGTTCATATACTAAAACAATCTAGGATTGCTTAGCTGAGACACCGCTGGCAGATTGTCCTAGGACAGGGTTGGTTATTAGACTGCCCAATCTATCCAGTTAGTACTTGCTAAAAGTGTCGATCTATACTGAAAGAAGCTATCTAATCTTGTTCATAGGGATATAAACGGGGGATAGAGTTCATACACAAATGTGATCACATCTGAGAAGCATTTTGACGTGAAAGGAATTGCAATGTGCAATGAGAGATGCAGTAAGACAGGCATGATGAAGACGGCTTGACTAATATGGGATTGTAGCTTTCTTGAATTTCCATGTTATAAAAAAACTTGTTAATGCAACTGTGACTCAAAAGTTATTGTCTTAGTGGCGTCATGAAGCATTAAAGTCCTTGATCTGCTGTGCCTTAACTTTATTTTATCCCGGGTTTAGGAAATAGACCTGCTATGTGTTAGTGGTTTCATGGAGCGCTGCTATGTGTAGAAGAAGCACATTCTGGTTCTGGGTGATTTCTGCCGTTCCATTTTATGGTAAGTGTCTCATTTCTTCATGTGATCTAAGTTGCACTGGTTTGTCAAATTATAAACATGGCAACATGTTGAAAAGAAATTCAAGTTCCCCGTCATATGGTGTGAGGCACCGCTATCAATCAACCAAGTATGTGTAGGAGGCAGAGATTTACCTACGAGAGAGTCTGTACCCGATGGAGAGGATTCCAGAAAAGTGATGAGGCGTTGCATCTGCTCGGGTGTCAGGCCCGGAAGAGCGGAAGTGGCGGCAGCTTGTGCCTGGCTGAGAGAAGGGTTGTTGTTCTGTGTCGCGGCGGCAGAGGCCTGGAGTGGGCCAGATGAGGAGCCGACTGCTTCTGTGACATGGCAGGTGATCCACGACCCCTCCCTCGCCCCTTACCAGGCGGAGCAATACCAAGGCGGCGATAACATTTCTCCTGTGTGTGACCCACCCGATGACAAAACGTGCACCAAGGCCGTCCTGTAGGTGTACGGTCTGGGTCCCCTGCAGTGGCTGAAACAAGGCCAGAAGACCGTGCAGTAGGCGGCCCATTTTGGGCATGAAAACCAACCGCCGAGGTAGTGTCACGGCTACCAATGATGCCCTGGTGAGACACTTCCTGCATGACCATGGCATAGACTCTGTCTATATTGGGAAACGGATCCATGTTTATAATCTGAGTACGCAAAGTAGTGTACTTGTCATCGAGGCCCATGAGAAATTGGTAGGTCTGTAAGTCTTGATACCAATTCATTTTTTCAGTACCTTTGGGACACCCACACGACTCCAAAGGCGATAAAGTCAACAATTCATCCCACATCCCAAGTAATTTCATGTAATAGGTTATGATAGATGCCCCTCCCTGTGTAGTCATAGACGCATCGGACCACAATTTATAGATCCTAGGTCTATTGGGTATTGAGTATCGGGTTTTCAAGGAATCCCAGATTAATTTGGCCTCATTAAGTCGTGACACAATGCACGGATATGGGGATCTAGTGAGTTACAAATCCAAGAACATAACGTGGAGCTAACAATATCCCAAGCTAGAAAATCTTCAAACTCAGGGTCTGGTTTTGTAATTCTACCATCAATAAAAGCAAGCTTATTGTGTGATTTTAGAGTCAGAATAGCTGATTGTTCCCAGGCAACATAATTGTCTCCTTTCAAGGTATCCTTAGTAAGGGAATTACCTGAGTTTGCTTGACTGGACAAGTAATATTCTGAAGTTGGATCGAGGTGCTTGGGCTTGGAGGTTTCTGCGTCCTTGGCCATGTCGATGAAGATGGAAACACACCGCTTCTTGATTGCGGGTCTGATTGAATGCGTCGGCAGTGATTGCCAAGAGTTGTCGGATTGCTTGCACACCAGCTGAGAAGGATACGGGACCTGAGAGTCCGATGAAGCAAATGCCGGTTCTATGGGCTACAGGCTGGAATTTGACGCAGCTGAGTGACAGTGGTCTGGGAAGGATAAACGCCAGACGAGGAGAGAAAAAATAAGAAGAAAAAAGGGCTAAGCGGAAATATTAGGCTCTGATACCATGACAAGAATGGTATCAATTGTTGTGTGTTTCTCATTTACATGTAGCACTATATATATATATATATATATATATATATATATATATATATATATATATATATATATATATATATATATATATACACTAAAGAACTAATTCTATGGGATAAAATGAAGCTGTAAAAGATGAAAATCCTATAACTATGCCCAAAACTTAAGCTATACAAGAAGGAAGGGAAATAGATCATGGCATTTGTTATGGGCTGTCAAGACTCTAAAGTTAAGCACTTATTTAATATGTGCATGACATTTGTTATGGGCTGTCAAGATTCTAAAGTTAAGCACTTATTTAACATGTGCATAATCCCGGTTGATATTATCTGCTGTGATATGGGACATAAGTAACCGATGATCGAAAAGATATGTAAGCGGGAGCACCACTGCTAAAACTTCATTTACCGCTGCCATATGTCTTTCGCAGCGAGGCCTATAGAAGCGGTATATGACCGCTTGCTATAGGATACAGCAGCGGTCATTTGGGCTACGACAGCGGTTTTCGACCGCTTGCAGAGGCCAATTTTCTTGTAGTGTTTATTATGTACGACTTTTGCTATATAGTTACAGATTTTCATTATTCAAATTGAACATGGCCAAAATGTCACAACTACGGGAGATCAGGGAGATCAGACGTCTAGCAAATTTTGTATGTCAAGTATGTTTTGACGTGCATGAGGACCGGGTAAATGACATTTTGTTGCAATGATCTTTACACTCCCAACCAACCATCACTTTTGCAAATCTGATGTGATAGATAGCTTGGCATATATATCATGATGTTTCACTACTTTCCTGTATGAAGTTAAAACAGTTCTTTATACCTATGTAATTTTCAACTTTAACCAAAAAAAAAAAAAAAGAAAGAAAGAAAGTGACCGACATGTTATTGCATGAGAAAACGTGATACATGCAATCGACGGTGATTCGAGTTGACATGTTACGGCGTGTAAAACCGTTTTTGTCGTTGTTTCTACCTAGTATTGCCGAGGGGAGTATATCTTATCGTCAAAAAGTGGTGAGTTTATTCCACTCCAAATTGCCAAGTGTCATTAATTGTACGAGGAAATGATAGGCAAATACTAAACATGAGAAATTAGATATAATAACTAGGAAAATGTTCTCCCATTTTGTCCTCGTCCTCTATATCATACACACCTGTTTCTATTTCTTTCGATGCACTCATCTAGCGCGCCTCAGTTTTTACATCAAAATTATTGGCATACGTGTGCTCACGAAACGTAGTTATATATGATGGTACGTACTTAGGTTATATAGCCCGAGGACAAACTCATGTTTTGGTTATATATTAAGAATTTAGATGATATCAGATAAATCAATTATATTTGACCTTGCATATATATTAAGGACTTAAGTCATATATTATGTGCTTTTATTTTACCCTTTAGAGGGGAGGGAAGAAAGGGGAAGGAGGAGAGGGCCAAGAAAGAGAAAATTTGTTGGTGGAGTGTTAAATATAAAGAGAGAAATGAAATAGAAAAAATATAAGAAAATGGGCCCGGAGAGATAAAATGGCTGGTGAAGAGTTAAATATGGAGAAGGTAATCGAATAAAAAAAAGGTATAAAAAGGGTAAATATGAAAAAATACTTATATATAATTTTTCTTAGTTTGAAAAGTGAGTAATTTTTGTGAGATGGTCCAAAAAGAAAAATATGATCAATTTATAAACGGTGGAAGAAGTACCACATTAACCGAAAATAAACCTTGACTTGACATTAAGTTAAAATCAGAAAGGACTTGTCGATTCAGAAGAGATGTGCTACCGTCCTAAAAGTTATCTTCCCTCCCACCACCCCAAAACAGGTCGTAACCTTAGATGATGCTATTCAAGGCGGCCACATCCGGGATTCAATGGTTAAGCTTCGAGTACATGCACTCGTAGAAGAAACTCTACACTTGTTAACGTAGATCGACCGAACCAAAAAGAAAGAAGAGAAAAGGCATTTCTAGTGGAAAAAATGTTTTGGAGGAGGTCTGCTTTTATGATAGTAGAGGAGGATTTAAACCGGGAAGGGAAGATCATCTCTAGGATCACAAAGAAGGATGTGATTAGAGACAACAATAAGGTGATTGATATTATAGCGCACCGAAAGTCTTGATTAGCGACAAACACGAGAATGAAAGTTCGACTAAGATAATAACATGTAAAAAAATCGTATGTTTAGTATTTTTATTTTCATAATTTTCGTATCTAGTTAGAAAATATGCTTGTTTATTTTTATCATTTTCACCAGAAATTTAGTTACTTCTTCTGACATTGGGTTAATTTTGGTTGAAAAAAGCTTAAAACATATCCAAAGGTGTTTTCAGATTTTTGACATTATTTGAGTAATTGTATCCAAAATAAAAAATGGTAAAAATATACGTCAAAAAGCTTTTTATTTTTTATTCGTTGTCATTACAAAAATTAAAAAACCGAAATGGTAAACATACCGAAATGGTAAACATACCCTAGTCTCTCGATAAGGAGCTTCAGAGAATTTTGGTGCACATGACATGCATGCCGCATCACATTAAGTTCTTTTGAAGAAGTCTTGAAGCAACACTTGCGGTCTACATTTATATACCCTACCCTGGCTAAAATCCCAAAGCATCAATTGCTGCAGCTCCCTATCCAAGGCCGACCGGTTTCTTATCCTTCTCCTCTTCAAATTACACACACATCTCAGCATGGAGATCGGAATGACATGCTTTGCTCGGGGGCCTTTCCTCTCCAGTGTTCCGTTCCAGAATCCAACTGCTGTAGCTTCTTCCCGACCCAACATTTCTCCAATATCATTCAGCTCGGTATAATCGTTCTTATTGTAAAAATCGGTCATATTCTTCGTTCAGACTATGAATGTTCCCACTGGTTAGTAATATGAATATGAACTAATTAATCTCGTGCTGTTCAGTAGTAAACACCAAGTTTGCGGAAAAGGAAAATAACCTAGCTAGTAGCTAGCATGTTGGTATTCACTATTTAGTATAAAGGTTGAATAACCATGAAGTTTGGTCCTTAGCACAAGAAAAGGTAAAACGTCATGCTCAGCAATTATATACTAAAGTAGAAATAAAATTGCAGGGTCTGAAATCAAGTTCGTCGATAAATTGGGGAGCGGTCATGCCAAAATCATCGTCCCAGAAGCTGTTAAAGACGAGGAAATATTCACTGCTGACGAAGCGTAAGATCGGCGACAAACTGCAGGTGAAGTTTCTATTCACAAAAAATGTAACTAGTCCGCGCATGCTTACGAAGAACCCTGAATATATAAATCCCCGTCGTTAATCTACTCCATTTCCCCCTATTTGCTACTTACCAGTTCCAAGCTCCGCCAGCGGCCTCGGCCTCAGCCTTCAGCCCAGTTGCAGCCATCAAAACGTGGGGATCAGTTTCTACTGAGATGGAAGTACATGTGCCAGCAACAGAAGCATGGAAACTTTATGGCACGGTTGATCTGAAAAAGGTCACTGTTCCCAAGCACCTGGCAAGGGTTGAAATCGTAGAAGGTGACGCAGGAGTGGGTAGCATCTGCAAAAATACTAGTTTTGACGGTATATAATATTGAACAAATTTTTGGCCGCTATCCCGATAATAGGAATCTTCTTTCAACCCCATATATAATGACAATTAATAGTCACTAAATATTTCTAGTGACTTTTCTGTTAACACTTTCAGCGACAACTCTTAAAAACACTTTTTTAGTGTCACTAAATAAAAGCTACTAGAAAGATTTAGTAACCATTAATTGTCACTACATGAGGGGTAGGATGGAGATTCCTTCAACCTGTGTGGCAGTCAAATTTTTTCCTATAATATTTCTCTCTGTCCCCGTTAAATTCGTAATTATCAATTCCGTACTCAGGTATATACCAGCCTTTTTCGTAAAATGGTACGTAATGATATTAGTACCGTCTCAATATCATCTTGAATTTTTTGTGAATTATTTACGTACATAATACTAATTCATCAGTGAAATTAAAATAAAGAATGTAAGAATCGAATCGCTTGGAATTTATAGTACAATAAAGATCACTCAAAATGAGTTCGTTCCTCAATAAGTACTAGTTTGTTAAGATATAATATCTTTAGATTCAAGAATAAATGTGCGCGAGAGAGAGAGAGAGAGAGAGAGAGAGAGAGAGTACATTGTCTATATGAAAGAATCTAATGAAAGCTTCTCACAATAAAGTAAATCGAAACGACACGGAAAAGTAAAATCAAACTGAAAATTTTGACGAAGCTTAAAGATATACCAGGAATGATTCTACAAATTATGATTAGTATTATGAGGAAGAGGTTACAAAGGTTTTGATATAGTTATAATGGTTTTTTTTTTCTATATTGTCTTTATATGATTAACTTACTAAATTGCCAAATAAAATTTATAACATTTACATTTTCTAAGAAACAGGTACAAACTATATTATCTTGGCTAGTATACAGTTCTAGTGATCCCGACCAGTACAACCAGTACATAAGAGTATTTTAACTAGTACAAAATATAAAAGAATGCTTTATCACTAGAACACAAAAGTGATACTTATATTATCGATAACTATGATAAAGTTTGTAGTACCTAATTAATTCTTTGTTTAGTTGTTCACTTTTTTCCATTTTTCACTTCAACATGAGCCTCAATTACACCCTTCCTGTGATAAGTACAAATTATCGTAGCACGGTTCTAGGTGGACCATTATAATATTTGTGGAAACGTACAATAGTACATACATTTGCTAATGAATAGAAGCAAGGTCTAGTCTGTGAAGCTAATCGTCAATCTCCTTTCGATTATTTATTTTTATCGGTTTTGTTTTTTTGCTTCTCTTGATAAGGTAGCATGAATGTAAACTTTTTAAAATTATTGAAATTGAGGGTGCAGAAAGCTAAATTACGTAGCCTTTGAAGATTTCATGCCATGCTTGATGCTACACAATTCAAGTGAAACTTATTAACTTCTTCCTTATTGTGCTTCTGACCACCCTCTTCTTCATTGAAATTGCCTTTTGCATGAACTAGGATCCTATTTTAAGGAGAAGTTTACCAAGGTTGATGATGAGAAGCTAGACAAAGAAACAGAACTAACTGAACTAGGTCATCTAGATTACGGATTCACTCACTAACGGATCCGCTTTGAGTGCATACCAAAGACTAAAAATTCATGCATCACTAGAACGACAATCGAGTACACAATCAAGGAAGAGGCCCTTGACAATATTGGAAAAGCTACTATCAAGCCAAGCATAAACATCATGAAAGATGTCGCTGACTATCTGATCAAACAAAAAATAACTGTTTAATCAAGTCATGACCGAAATGTAGTCCCCTTTTCCGCTATCTCGTCTCTTCTACTTCGGTTCCATCATGTAATAAGATCAATATTTGGTTGTCGCAAATTTTGGTTCCATCATCTAATAAGATTGTGATAGTTTGATTAATATGTGGACCGATCAAAAGATTTTTACAAATATCATATGCAGAGATATGTTTTTGAGGACAGTTTTGGGCCCTATTACCACTCAAATTTCTCAACGAGCACTTCTCATGCCGAGTTGCTGCCTCATCAGAGTTGATAACTGTATTGGGACCTTCGGTAGCAAATAAGTCTTATCAAGGATGAGCGGTCACATGAGTGAACTAAGTATTGTCCATAACATGCCCTCCCTTTAGCCAATATATATGATCACGTACGTAATAGTAGAGTTCATATGTATCACACGGTAGTCCAGCAGGAAGATTTCTTAAGATCACAAACGGCTGGTGACAAGTATTTGCTGTGGTTCAACCCGTGCGCATTGAAGCCGGCGTCATTCTTTGGATCAATGCGAACCCTGACGCTGTATCCCAAAAAAGCGCCCGAGCCGAACACCCCAACGCAGGCGGTTGCGACCTCGACATAAAATGAAAGTACCGTAAGGGTACTTGGGGCCTGGCATAAAAAAGTGAATGACCATAGCATCTGCACTTTCCTTCCCACTTGGTGGTCTAGCGCCATTATGTTTCCTGATGTAAGATGAAATGGACACAAACACCCCCCCTAGCTGGGCATTCCACTACTGGGTTCCCAACCACAATGTACGCCGCTTCCCTGCATTTTTTCAAGTTTCCAAACATTGCAAATCATTTAATCACACAACCAACGTAGATATAACTTATGTTAACTAAGTTCCATGACCATGCATGCAAATTCGTTGCATGCATGTTATAAAGGGAAAACCTATATTAAGAATCTTTCTGTCTAAATTAGGATTCCTACACCTAACTTCGAATTAATTTGGCTACATCTCGAATTTTTCTGTGCTTGAATTACAGCTAAGCTCTTTTTTGTTAATTTACATTACACTATCAGAAATAATTTAAATGGGGGTCAGTTGTTGACAACCAATTCGTGAATGTGATTTTCAAGATTTATATATGTCGTGCTTTGTTGAGATACCATCTCACACTAGGTAAATAATTATAGACACTTCAATATATAGCAAGCCTTGTGAGGCTTTTCGTTGATGGTCAATAGGTTATGAGCTAACTGTTTTTTACACGGTATCAAAACAAATCAATTCTAAGACGTGTATCAATGCTTATGCCAAACAATTTGGCTAGTGTTGCGAATCATAACCATGCATGTGCTAAACACACGTCTAGGAACATGAGTTAGCATTTGCCTATAGGGAAAATTGCGGGTAGGCGACGCACGCTGAGTTGATATCTTTGGCGTCGAAAATTAGAACTTACCAATTTCTCCATGTAGGAAGTAGAATTCTGAGCATGAATCTTCCAGCTTGATATCTTTCGCGGCCAAAATGACAGCCACAGTATCAGCAAGCAATCCGTCTGTGGCTTTCTTCACAAGACCTGCAAGAGAACCACGGCTCAAAGCCTTTCCCACTGAATATTTAGCATCGTCGACTTTCCTCGCAACCTTCACGTTAATTGTCGGAGGCTTCCTTGACTTCTTGCTGGCTGGAGCCACGGCCACCTGGATGACTAACCATTAGTCATCATATTTTGGCCTTTCCTTGAAGCAGTTGACATGAATGCGATGCATCAAATCTCGAAACTTTTAAGATTTACCGAGGGATTGCAACTTTAGCGTGGGGACACGTACTTTGAAAACTGTTCACTGGAATCAAAGTTATCACCTTACAGTGACGTACGTACTTTTGAAAATGATGCATACTGCATGTGGACATCTTGCTAGGGATTTATGACAAGGGTGGCCGCCATTCTTTGGAATTTTCCAACCCAAAATGTATAGGTCCGTACGTTTATACTTTTTGTTTTTTTTTTTATTTGTATGGTACTTTTATTTTTAATATTTTTGTATCTAATCACAAATTATAATTGTATACTTTTATTTTTTTTACCACTTTTTTGTGTCATTATTTTTGTATGTTTACCATTTTCATTATTGTTACCTCCATTTTTTCGGTATTACCCTCACCGAAAACAATGTTCTGCCCTTCCTTCTTTTTCGGATCCAAACTTCTTTGTTCCTTTGTAGGTTTTCTTTTTGCAACCTAGATCTTTCCATTTCCAATAAGATCCCGGGGCCAAGTTTTGATCCCAAGGATTACGCAGCCCAATTCGGTTACCTCTGCTTTTCTCGCCGGGGCAACCTCCATGTAAACAAACCGGGCACGAATTTCACAGAGAAAGCCACGACAAGATACAATCCTCGTGGTAGGATTCTACACAGATGAATTCTCGCAGAGAAAGATAGGGCAAGCCACAGCACGAATTTCAATTCAAAGGGCTCCTTGCAGACGACGCAGTGGAATTCAATCATTGTGTGGCTTTCAACAATCTCCACCGTCGGCATCGACTCAATCGCGGCCTGTGACATCCGGTAGGGCTATTTCTGTTCGAACTAGATGAGCCAAGTATTACGACTACAGGGTGAGAAGCAAAGCTTCAGCGAAAGAGAAGGAGAACAACTTTCGGTATGGGCAACTTGAGGGGATGGGGTGAGAGGGAGTTGAAGATCCAGGTAGTGGAAGTTAAAAGTAGATAAGAAACTGAAGAGAGAGAAGGCGGTGCCAGAGGGAAAGGGTGAACAGTAGTAGGGGTGGCTTTATCTGATATGAATCCATCTGTGTCGGAAAAAGGTGAAAACACTTCTAAAATATTTTTCCTTTTTTCGGTAGTATTTGTTATCATTACAAAATTAAAGTACAGAAAAAGATAAACGTACGCCCCCCTTAGTTTCTTGGATTTTACATGCCAACACATTTTGGGACTGGTTGGTGTTTGTGCTTTTTCTGCACAGTGATCATCATGTGCCGCAATTAGGGCTGTAAATGAACCGAGCCGTTCGCGAACGGCTCGTGGTTCGTTCTCCACAAAACTCGTTCGCGTTCGTTCGTATAATATACGAACCGAACATGAACAAGTTTTTAGGGCTCGTTTATTAAACGAGCCGAATATGAACACACTAAAATATTCACAAACACGTTCACGAACAGCTCGTCTAAATATTAAATTAATTATAATATATTTACATAATTAATATTTACATAAAAGTTCAAAAATTAAATTTTATAGTTGAAGGCCAGGCCTTGAAATCAACCCAAAATCCCAAGCCCACTTCTTAACATAAAGCCCAACAAAAAGAGCCCAACAAAGAGCCCAACAAAAACCCTACTATATAAACTAAAACTAACTAAAACCTAAACCTAAACATTACATTTTACAACACAGCCGCACTCTGCACTTACACACACAGCCGCACTCTCCGTCCCCTCCTCTCTCTCTCTCTCTCTCTCTCTCTCTCTCACACACACACACACACAGATCGCACATAGACCCCTCCCTCTCTCACCTCTTTAGTCTTCGCAAACGGACATCATGGATATCATGCCGCCGTCATCTCCCAATCGCCGAATCAACCTTTGTCACCGGATTCAACCTTTAAAGCTGCAAAGTCGCAAAGCCAAGTTTCCGATCTGCAAATCTATCGCCTGCAAAGCCAAGGGCTCAACCTCGAATGCATCAAGTCATTGTCTATGTCTTCATCGATGATGTATCAAACTTATTTTTCAGTGTTCTGCATCTCTCCTTGTATTTTCTATGTCTTGTTTTTTTATTAATTATAGCTTGATTGCTTGAATGATTTGAGGATTTTGAGTAATTTTAAAGCTTTGATCGGAACTTGAACATGAATGTGAGGCGAGCTTTTGAACTCGATTTCGGCTCGTTTTGTTAAACGAGTTAAGTGAGTCGAGCTCGAGTCTCACTGTCATGAACTCGAGCCGAGTTCAAACGTTAATATTTTGGCTCTTGATGAACACGAGCCGAGCTCGAACATGCTAAAACTTAAACGAACCGAGTTTGAACACACCCATGTTCGGCTCGAACTCGGTTCGTATACAGTCCTAGCCGCAATATATTCTTAGTTGTGTTCGCGATTCCGTGAGAGAGAGAGAGAGAGAGAGAGAGAGAGAGAGAGAGAATTGTAAAAAAAATAATTAGGATGTCAAAAAGTTTAGATCTTACTTTACCGAGAATAAGCTAGAAGCTGACAGAATGAGAGTGATTCACATGTTATTGCATGAGAAAACGTGATAGATGCAGTAGAGGGTGAGCCTAACTTACTTTACTTTGTTCTTATCGTCAAAAGGAGTGTAACAAATCTCAAAAGTGACGAGCTTAGTCCACCTCGAATAGCCAAGTGTGCATCTTTGTATGAGAATGAAAGTTATATTCTTTGATGCATCGATCAATCATAGACACCTGTCTCTGTTCTTTTGATGCATTGATCACACGCATCTGAATTGTTAGCTTCTTTGTATTATGACGAAGTGTGAGTAATACTGAGGCACGTGATGTCCATTAGGCAAATAAAATAGACGTAATTTCTCTGCATCTTTAGTTAATTTCATGAATAACTTACGTCTATATATGACGTCGTTTCAACACGATGTTTTATTAATGCAAAATACCACAACAGGTGTATATAACCAACCACAACATAGGTAGGTTTGTGATTAGGTCTATGTTGGACAAATTAAAGGCTGACGTGCTCATTTAATAAAACGTTATCTAAAATTAAACCTTGACTAAACAAAACGTTAAAATCAGAAAGGACTTGTCAGGCTTAGCAGTGCTATTGTCCTGAAAGATGATTTCGACCCACTAGGTCATAACCTTTGATGTAGGTGGATTATACGGTGGCCACATCTCAGGATTCAACGATTGAATTTCGAGTATGTGCACTAGTGGAAGAAGCTCTGGACTTACTAACGTGCATTGTCCAAACCAAAAAGAAAAACGAGGGAAGATTTTTTCAGTGTTTAAAAAGGCTTTCGAACATGTCAGCTCTTATAATAGTGGAGGGGGATTTAACTAAAAAGATTAACTTTAAGATCACGATTAAGAATGCAATTAGAGACAAGAATAAGGAGATTCAATTTACAACCAACACAGAATCTCAATTAACGACAAACGATAATGGCCAAGCTTGACAAAACAATAACATGTTCAGAAAAAAAAAATAGAGAAAGTTTTGGTCCACGTGCCGCATTGCATTAAGTGTTTGAAAAGGTTTTGAAGCAACACTAACGGTCAATATATATGCCACCCTGCCTACAATCCCAAAACATACACCGCTGCAGCTACCCATCGTAGGCTGAACGGCTTCTTATCCTTCTCCTCTTCAAGTTTCCTCCTAAACATAAAAGATAAACCCCCATATCCACACACACACACATCTTGGCATGGAGATCGGTGACAAACTGCAGGTGAAGTTTTCATTTGCATACTATAACTAGTTCGCGCATTTATATGAAGAACCCTGAGTATATAAATCCCCATTGTTAATCTACTCCATTTTTCCCTTTTTGCTACTTTACCAGTTCCAAGTTCCGCCGCCGACCTCAGCCTTCAGCCCAGTTGCGGCTATCAGAACGTGGGGATCAGTTTCTGTTAGAAGTTGTTTTATTTTATTAACAAATTCTTTTAGTAAAGTTTTAAAACCTTATTTTATTTTCTATATTTATGTTAGTCAATCTAACCTATTGTATTCAGTGGCGGAACTACGTGGTAACGAGGGGGGCTGAAGCACCCCCTGAACTTTTGAAAAAATAATAATTTGGGAACTGCATCGAGACCGCGTTACCGAGACCCCCACACCAGTCGGCAGTCACCTCTCTCTCTCTCTCTCTCTCTCTCTCCCCCTCCCTCTCCCCGTGACTGTCAAGACGTGACCGTCGGTGGGGACTGAGCTCAGGCCGTGACAGTACAGCTTGACGACGGCCACCGACTCACCACGCCACCTGTCGAGTGACGAAGACGACCTGTCGTCTGTCGACCTTATCGAGCAGTGAGCATCGCCGCACCGGCCACCGACTTAATGCGACACCGTGACGCCGACCAGATCCGGAACTCCTCGACGAGGCGACGACCGTGACTCATTCCGATGGTTGGAACTCCGAAACTCCAACCAGATCTGATGCCGACCGCGACTAACTTTGATAGGGATCTTCTCCTTATCAAAATAGCAGCTTTTGTACAAAGACGAAGGAAGGTTCATGAGACGAGATCTGGAGCTGACGCCGACCGACGGCGACGGCCAACGAGGCTCTTCTACTGACTGTGGTCTGTAACGTTCGACTCTGTCTTTCTTGTTGTTGGTCTCTTCTGATAAAGCTCCTCGCTCTTGTCCCTCTCTCTTATATATAAGGCCTCAGTTTGCTTTCTCACCTTTCTCTTTATCCCCATATCTCAGGACTCAGAACTCAGAAGAATTTTGAAAGACGAACAAAGGGCCACTCGGCTGCTACTCCATCGCCGTCGACTCCTTGTCTCACAGCTTCCGACTGCTACTCTTACTCTCGACCTCACTCGGTGTCACTCCGTGACTATGAGGTAATATGTTAATTTTTGTTTGATATGTTAATATTAACATTTTAGTTTAATATGTTAAACTTTGATTATATATGTTAATTTTAGTTTAATTTCAGTGATTATATAAAGGTTTATAATATATGTTTGGCTAATTTAATTTTAGTTTGATTTCAGTGATTATATAGAGATTTAAAATAAGTTCTTAAAAAAAATTTAATATTATTTTACTAATAAATTTTTTTTGGTGAATTCCATATAATTTTTGCACCCCGTGAAAAAATTCCTAGTTCTGCCCCTGATTGTATTAAACTTTGTCATAATTTTATTCATAATATTTTTGACCCTTGTTATTTATTTTGTGTGTAACCCCTAATCTTCTTCTACTATAAAAGGAGACCACTCCTACCATGGAGAATACACACATATCAAGACATATGCTTGATATTTTATATACTCTCTACATTCTATATACTTTAATTTTTGGGCAACTTGATCGGGTTATTTCAACGGTCTTCCTGTGAACGCACACGTAGAGAAGGCGACGTTACGAGCCTTGAGTTTTATCTTGGAAGATTTATCATTCGTTGGAACCTGTGCGTAGGGAGAGCAGGATCCAGATCCGGGACTCGACAACCTCTAATGAATCCCCTCTCGTGCCTTCCCAGCTTGTACCCCCTCCCGCTCTTGTTGTACTCTTCTCCCCTCCCCTAATCGATTGTATCCGGTTCCCAACTTGTACACTTTATTTTTCATTATAGTAAACATTTTTTAAAGTTATATAGATGTTTTGTATCTATTGTAGGGTTAAATAATTATTGATCGATCAGCAAGTATTTAACCCTAATGTGCATTTGGGGGATTGTGCCTTGTTGTTGAGATTGGAATTTGATTACGGGTTTGGGTATAAAAAAATTAAAAAAAATTAACTTTAGAGACAGATTTATTTCGTCGCTAAAGAGTTTCCCTAAATCTCAACTTTTAACGACAGAATATTCCATCGTTTAAAAGTTTATTTAGAGAAGTCGCTTAAAAGTCTATTCCGTCGCTAAATATTTACCGAATAAATTATTTTAAAAAAAAATTAAAATAAGGAAAATATAATTAGCGACGAAATTTCCTGTCGCTAATGTACAAAGAATCCTGTCGCTGAAAGTCCAATATTAGACGACGAATTTTGGAATCCCGTCACAAAACTTTTAGTGATGGGCTTTTATATGTGGAACTTTTAGCAATGGTTGATCCGTCGTTAAACGATGGATTATATGCTTTTAGCGACAGATTTTTCGTCGCTAAAAGCCTTATTTCTTGTAGTGATATAAGAATTACCTGGCTTGGAAAACCCAATTCCTACCCATCTTGAATTACCAAAATCTTCATGGACACATCGATGGTACCTCATCTCCTCCCAAAACTATTTTCTCGCCTACTGCTGAAAATTTGCCTGTTAATATGAAGTTTGATTCAAGAAGGATCAACTACTTTTATCATTGTTATTCTCCTCCCTTATCGAAGAAATTTTCCCATATATTATTGGCCAAGAAGTCTGGACTGCATTGGCTCACTCTTTTGGTTCAGTTTCACAAAATCGTCAACTGCAACTCTACATTGAATTACAAGAGCTGAAGAAGAACGACTTGTCAATCTTAGAATATTTGTATAAGGCTAAGTCCTTAACTGATGAACTTAGTACTGCTGGAAAATCGGTGTCTCCTACTGGATTTAATGCAATTATTTACAAAAACATTAGTTCCGACTACCATAGCAAAATTACAGCTCTAAATCATCACCAAGAACCAGTCTCCTTCTATGAGCTGCACGGTCAGTTGGTGGCCCATGAAATTCCGCTCAAGCATTCCTTGACTCCCACGGCAAACATCGTTCTCAGAGGCTCTCTGCCCTTTCTTCCTACACCACCATCCTCTTCCACTTTTAAGCCTCGCACCAACTCACAAAATGATAACCAGCCCCACAACAACTATGGGAGACGCAATCGGGGTCCTTGCCAAATATGTGGGCCCTCACTTGTCGTAGTCGCTATGTTCCAAGGCAGCAAAATCAGTCTACTCGCAACAACAATTTCCAGAACAACAATTTCAATGCTTCTACAAATTATTCTAATGTTGCACCAAGTGAAGTTGGAATTTACTCGTTGCGTCAATCGAAGGTAGCTATGGCAGCTTTGGCACCATCTCTTGATGATTGGCACATGCGGCTAAGGCCCTATAATATTCAAAAATTAAATTCTTTGGTTAGGAATAGTTTGGTAGCTAGTTCTTCATCAACTATTTCTCCTTGTTCTAGTTGTTTAAAGGGCAAGATGTTTCAATTGCCTTTAACTTCTACTGATCATCGTAGTTTAAAACCTTTTGATATTATATTCATTCTGATGTTTAGGTACCTGCCGTTGTTTTATCTCATTTAGGACATCGTTGTTTTGTGTTATTTGTTGATGAATTTTTCCGTTTTACATGGGTCTATTTTTTGAAAAATAAGAGTGATGTTTACTCCGTTTACTTGAATTTTGAAAAATTAATTGAAAGACAATTTGGCACTCATATAAAAGCTTTTCATTCCGATTGGGGAGGGGAGTTTCAAAACTTTCGCTACTATTTTCAACTCAAAGGCATTACCCATCGCATTGCATATCCTTATACTCATGAGCAAAACAGTGTTGCCGAATGAAAAATTCGACATCTTGTAGACACCACTTAACGCTTCTCACTCATGCACATATGCCATTAAAATTTTGGAACTATTCTTTGGAACAAAGTGCCATGATTATTACTGCTTTACCCAGTAATGTCATTAAAAATCAATTGCCTGATCAATTACTTTTTCAAAAGCACTCAAATTATTTAACTTTCAAACCTTTGATGTGCCATTTTTCCATGGCTGCGACCTTACAATTCACAAAATTTTCAGTTTTGTACTAAAAAATGCATTTATCTTGGACATAGTCCCACCCATTCTGCATATCAATGTTTTGATAAATCAAATGGTCGAATTTATTTAGCTCGGCATGCCCAATTTCATGAGCATGAATTTCCCTATGATGCCGCCCACCAATCATCCCCATCAGCTACTGTTTCTACCCCTTGGTTGAGCCTTTCTCATTCCATCACTCACTTGGATAGTCCATCAATATCAGGTTTGTTTCCTTCTCCCACTTCTTCTCCTCAATCTCTTTCTCCTATTTTTTTTTCATCACCAGCTCCTCCTTCTTATCTGCCCACCTCATCCCCTACTAACTCTGCAACTCTTTCTCCCACCTCAACTCCTAACCTCACCAAAACACTTTCTTCCACATCACCCCATGATCTACTTCATCTAATTCTCCTATTTTATCAAAACGACAACCACCATTATCTTCCTCACTTCAAGGCTTAAATTCAGTTGTTGACCTCACCAACTTTTCAAACTCATCCAAACCCAATGATCCCATCTCTCCACCACGCGCACACACCATGATTTTACGACCCTCAACCATGAAAAAGAGAAGCCAATCTTGCCAAAACCGGCCCCAACTTTCTCTACATAGAACCCAAAACCGTAACTCAAGCTAAACAATGTCAAGAGTGGCGTGATGCTATGCAGCATGAATTAAATGCACTCCTTCAAAATCATACATGGCAGTGGGTTCATCGCCCTTCACACAAAAATATTATTGGGAATAAATGGGTCTTTCGTATCAAAAAAATTTTAGATGGTACGATCGATTACTATAAGGCTCGTTTGGTGGCAAAAAGGTATGCTCCGCAATTAGGTGTTGATTATCAGGAGACGTTCTCTCCCGTCATAAAATTCACAACCATTCGCACTGTTCTTACATTGGCAACTGTTCAAAATTGGCGTGTTCGTCAGATTGATATATCCAGTGCTTTCTTGCATGGATATTTGGCAGATGAAATTTATATGGATCAGCCAGTGCGTTATGTTCACAAGTATTTTCCCAATCATGTTTGCAAGCTTCAACGTTCTCTTTATGGCTTAAAACAAGCCCCACGGGCTTAGTTTCATCGTCTCTCTGATTTCCTTGTTCGATTGGGTTTTGTTCCATCAAAAGGCTGATAGTTCTTTATTCATTCTTCACAAGGGCCGTATTCAATTTTATATCTTAGTCTATGTCGACGACATAGTCCTTACCTGTTCAGATCATGCAAAGATGGAGTGGTTTCTTCATCAAGTTAAATTGGCTTTTACGGTCTGTGATCTTGGTCCTCTTCACTATTTTTTAGGGATACAAGTCAAAAAACTTTCAGATGGCATTCTTCTCACCCAAGAAAAATATATTGAAGACTTGCTTAAGGAAACAAACATGGCTACCTCCAAGCCGTGCTCAACTCCTTTAGCCGTCTCACCGAATTTGAGCAAAACCATGAGTGTTTTATTGCCTACTACTCCTGAACAATATCGGCAAGTAATAGGGGCACTTCAATATCTCACTCTCACACGGCCTGAAATAACTTTTGCTATTAATAAGCTAGCTCAATTTATGCATTGTGCAACTGATGTGCATTGGCAAACATCAAAGTGTTTACTTCGTTACCTACGTGGGACTTCGGCTATGGGCATATCAATTACAAAGAATTCCTTGTTTCAGTTACAATGTTTTTCAAATAGTGATTGAGCAGGATGTCCTGACGATCGCCGTTCTACGGGTGGATACTTGGTTTATTTGGCCAGGAATCTTATTTCTTGGTCTTCTAAGAAACAACCCACCCACGGTGGCACAAAGCTCTACTAAAAGTGAGTATAAGGCCCTTGCAAATGTCACTACCGAAATTATGTGGATTGATTATTTATTGTCTGAACTTGGTGTTCACAAGACTTTACTTGCCTTATTGTGGTATGACAATATTGGTGCGGTTTATTTGTCTAGCAATCCTATTTTTCATGCTCATACCAAGCGTGTGGAGCTTGACTATCACTTTGTTCGGGAGCAAGTTAAGTTGGGGAACTTGGTCGTTCGTTTCATTTCTAGTGCTGATCAATTGGCGGATATCATGACAAAGCCCCTTCGTACTCGTCCTTTTCATGCTTTGCGGCACAAGCTTCGGCTTCATCGCATTTCACCATCAGCTAGCTTGAGAAGGGGGGGGGGGGGGGGTGTTAGCACATGTATTATTCATATATGACTTTTCTCCTTTATCTCTTATCCTGTATATTCTTATCTCTATCTTATAGGTAGTTTATAACCCTAATATACTCTCTTATGTTCTTTAAATTGTACTCTGTAAATGCAATTCAATACATAAAAATATTTTTCAAATATCCTAAGTTTTTATATGCCTAACGTCATGCTCGTCGTGCATTGCAAAGTGCCCACTTGTACGTCCAACTCGGCTCCTAGCCTTTCTTCACTTGTCTAAATGTGGTCACCGTCAAGAATAGTTTTACCTACAGTCATAACCATCCTGTGACATGCACTTAGGGAAGTAATTTTTAACAAGGAGGACAATTTTTTGGTCAAGAGCTATCGCTAAATTTAGCGATTAAGTTCCTCTTTTGGTCACAAAACGTTTAACAATGATAGAGGGGGCATTCCTGTTAGAATTTTTTGTAACGTTAGTTGTCATGTTAGCAGAGCACAGTTACATATGGGGTGTTACCCAAGTTGACTCAAAGAAATTTAAATCTATCAAGTGATGAACACATTCACGTATATAAGTAATTTTTATATACATGGATCTTATCTTGGTCCTTCATGTCCAATCTACCATATATTGTTTCAGCTATTAAACTAAACCTATAATGCAATTCTTAGTCAAATACAAGTTATTAGTATTCACGAATCGTTGAATTTCATTGCAAACAAGTCCATATATAGTTGGCGGACTAACAATTAATATTGAGTTAATGATAAAACGGTTTATTGTATTTTATATGGTATTGCAGGTTTCTCTCTATATTTTTAACTTTGTAAAACCAATCCAAAATTTAACATATGACCATTTGCGGGCGTCAGCAATCAGTGCCAACCACCACAAATCGCAACTACATATACCTACCACCATTGATCACCACTAATTACCACCATGCTCATCACCACCACTAATTACCACCATGCTCACCACTATGTCGCCGCTAACCGCATGCAAAATCTACCATTACCATCGCCATCACTGCCAATCCACCTGCCTTCTCGGCTAGATTCACGGCCTAACAGGCACCACATTTACACTCCAGTAGCCACCACCATATCCAACCTCTACTCGCCACCAACACTACCCCCACCACTGTACCCACCACCTTTACTGCAATTGTTCACCCCTACCTCAATCACTGATCTAGAAGTCACTTACTCGACCATCTCTCCATCTTCTATGTCTTGCCCCTTTATTTTTGTTATTCTGCCACCAATGCTAACGTCGATCATTCTCAACCCACCGCCACTACTAACCAGCCACTGCTGTGATCGACCCCCATTACCGCAATCAAAATAACCATCATCATCAATTCGGCCGTGACCCACACCACTGCAATAGTTACCTGAGTGTCCTCTACCCAGAGGTAGAGTTCAGGGGCTGTGGTACGTGGTGGTAGCAGTGGCTCTTGATGGCATGCGGTGATTCGTTGCGTGAGGGCGGCGACGTTTAGATCTGTACTGGTGCTTTGACGGCAGTCGGTGGAGGTAAATCGGGGCCAACAGGGGAGGAGGATTTGACCGGCGCGGGGGAGGGGGGTTAGGGAAAGTTTTTTCTTTAACCCATCAATACTCAATAAATTAATATTCTATGATAACTAATAGTAACAATTTTCGAACCAACTTGGTTTTACGGTGCATAATTAATAACTAGTGTCGTGTATGCAATTTAAAAAAAACATATGTAAACCTATGCACACACAATTTTGAAGACTATGAACATAAGACAAAAAAATAGGGACGGCAATCTGAATTTGTATCAATGTATAGCGAGTACCATTTTATTAATAAATCTTTACGCAAATAAAAAGTTCTCTAATTCTTCTCTTTATTGAGTAATGTTTTACCGAATGCTTGATAGCTTGTTTTTAAATTAAACGGCAAATTTGACTGAATTTCGTCACGGACACTTGATGAATTTTCATGACAAACAAGATTGAATGTCTGAACTTTAGTGATGCCTTCTCCGACTTGAAAATTTTATGTTTCAATTTGGCGGAGCGTGTGCTCGCTTCAGAAAGTGGATTCTGCCTTGGGAGAATAAGAGGTGTTTGGGATTGATTCTAGATTGGTCAAATCTGATAAAATACATATTAACACTACAACAAAACTGAGTTGTAAGGACGCTCACAATCGTCCTTACAGGTACCATATTGGGTAAATTGTACTTCTTTATTGAGTATTTCTTGCCTTTAAATAAAGTCATTCCTCACATGCTTATGCAAGACTTTCCGCAATGCTAATGGAAGCAATTATTACATTAAGATGTGATTGTCATGACTCTTCAGCCCCAAGATTTTGGGTGGCTTTAGTTACACACATAGTGAAATATTAGCCGCATAACCATCTGGAATTTTGACATTTTTCAAGACTTGACAAAATTTATCCTTCTCCTCCTTATTCAATACGAAACACAAATGACTCAGATATACTTTATTCGACTCATCATATGTAGGACGGAGTTCTGGTCTTATACCCATATCTTGAAATCAAGTCGTGCCTTTAAGTGGTCTTTTGATTTTCCATCAACATTCAACAATGTCCCAAGCACACTGTCACAAATGTTTTTTTCAATATGCATCACGTTAAGATTGTGCCTCAATAAGTTATCATCCCAATACGGCAATTCAAAGAATATACTTTTCTTCTTCCAATTCAATGGTAAATCTGGGTTATCTTTAACTAATCTACCAAATATAATCTGAATGTCTTGCAAATCATCTAAAATCATCGTCCCAGTCAAGTAGAGAGGTGGATTTCTACATTCTTCTTTACCATCAAAGGAGTGTTTATCTTTTCGAAATGGATGATTAACATCCAAAAATCTACGATGGCACATATAACAAAACTTTCCATTGTATTTCAACCATCGAGAACAAGCATCTTCATGACATAAAGGGCAAGCAAACTCTGCTTTAGTGCTCCACCCAGACAAGTAAGCGTAAGCTGGAAAATCATTTATCGTCCACATTAAAGCAGCATGCATTTGAAAGTTCTCCTTCATTGATGCATCATAAGTTTTTACCCCATCCTCCCATAATTCCTTAAGCTCATCAATCAATGGTTGTAAATATATATATATATATATCAATATTGTTCCGTGGAGCAGCAGGACCTGGTATAAGTAATGATAACATGAAGTAAGGTTGTTTCATACACATCCATGGTGGTAAATTATATGGCATCAAAACAACTGGCCATTTACTATGAGCGACACTCATAGTCCTAAACGGATTAAATCCATCACATGCTAACCCTAGCCTTACATTGCGAGGGTCTTTCGCAAAATCAAGATTTTGGTGATCAAAAGTTTTCCAAGCTGGAGAATCTGTTGGATGTCGCATGCAACCATCTTTGGTGCGACATTCATGATGCCACCTCATAAAAGGAACTGTTTTTTATGACATGAACAGCCGTTGTAACCTTGGTTTTAATGAAAAATAACGCAAAACTTTTGCTGCTACTTTTTTACCCTTTCTAAATGAACTTGACCCCTCCTCTGAGACATTCTCATTTGTTGTCCACCTAGATGCATGACATACGTCGCATTCCATATTTGTTGCATTTTCCTTCCAATACAACATACAATCATTTGGGCAGGCATCAATTTTTTCATAACCAAGGCCTAGGTCCTTTATCACCTTCTTTGCTTCGTAAAAGGACTTCGGTAGAGATACACCATTTGGGAATGCTTCATTTAGTAACTCAAGAAGATATGTAAATGCCTTGTGTTTATTTTTCCGAGAGATTTGATGTGAAGCAATCGAACAATGAAAGAAAGTCTAGAGAAGTTTTTGCACCCCTTATATAGCATTTTTTGAGAATCTTGCAGTAACTTATAAAATTTCTCCGCCCCTATATTAGGCCCTTCCATTGCAACATCAGTTTCACCATCTCTAACTTCATCACTAGACATATGAAATCTGTCATGTAAAAGTCCTTGCATATCATCACTCATGTCTAATGCAACATGTGCACGAAAAAAGGGCGGAGCAACTGATGACGTAACTTCCCCATGAGCAACTCATTTAGTGTAATCCTTATAAACCCATTACAAATTAGATGCCCACGTGCAACTATTCGTGACACCCAAATGGAATTCCCACACACATTATAGGGGCAAATAATTTCTCCATCAACTCTTGCATTAGCAAACGCAAAATCAAGAAACTCTTCCAGTCCTTTTAAATATGCACTGCTAGTCCTACGTTGATTCAGCCAACTCTTATCCATTTGTATACCTTAAGCAAATATACAATTTATATCAGTCTACTTTCTCAGTTCAGAAGTCCATTTAAAAAGCACTTAAGCTCAGATGATCTCTGTGAAGACTCTCGAGCTTAGTTAAGAGTAGATTAATTTTGTCAATTTTGAATAGTTAAAGACATTCTTTGATATTATCTTATGCACAATTGCACATAATTTATACGACACACAATCATGCAAACAGTACAGTAAATATCAATGATCATTTATGAAGTGCCAATCAATTTATCGTAAAATCATGCAAACCACATGTAACTTCTTATCCGTACTTAAAACCAAGCTTGTGCTTAAACTTCTTATCCATGCTCCTTCTTGTT
Organism: Escallonia herrerae; assembly: GCA_033070095.1. NCBI lineage: Eukaryota > Viridiplantae > Streptophyta > Magnoliopsida > Escalloniales > Escalloniaceae > Escallonia > Escallonia herrerae. Next base: position 64,210 of record JAVXUP010002863.1, read on the forward strand.
GGTTCGAGCAACTACTTTAACCCCTCCCAGCGGTGATGAAACTTTGTCATTAAAGGTTTTTAGTGACTTTTTTGTCACACTTTAATGGCAATTATTAAAATTAATGCCAGCATTTGTCTTTATGTTATGAAATCTTGCATTTGCTAACAGCAAGGAGTTGCATAAAGGAAGTTGCATTAGCGTCTATTAGCCAGTAGAGAAATAGAATGCCAAAGTCTCTCCTATGATAACTTTATCTAGAACTTGTGCTATAATTAAGAATCCTACCAATTCTCTTTTAGAGAATATTACAGGTTACTAGTGATCAAAAGTAGGTAGGCTTTCTTTTCCTGGCAAAACTTAGAACTGATACAGCACAAATGCAACATGTCAGTACTAAGCTACCCACATGTGCACACGCACCAGAACAAATACACACATCAGAACACCAAGTGTTCAGCCTGTTCAGCTATTTAGCCTAGTTCTTCATACAATCAGTCATCACCAAGTCACACACCTAACAGTCCCAGTGTAAACCTTTTGCCATTTCAATTTTCTTTCTCCATTCTGCTTGGTTTTAGGATTTGTACCATCAGATATCTAAACATACATCGTAGTTTCAAAATTTTCCAATCAATATCCATATTTATATGCAAACCGATTGCGTTAGAACTCAATTATATATGTTGCACCAGAGCAATATACCATGTAGTTGTACATCCATATTTACTAATCAATCAAGTTGCAGAATTACTTGACCTTAGAAATCAAAATATCCTCTTTCGAACGAACTCCAACTTTTGCGTTATTCCTTTTCCTCTTCCAAAATCGTTACAGTAGTGCGAGCGACCTTCTCGTTTAGCTTATAAACATCTAGGTGACGCACCCTTATTCCACCATGCCTTTGCAATCCCGCTGTTACTGATTATGGTATATGGAAAGGTTTATATTGCACTTATCAAATTCTCTAAGCGCCTGTTTTGTTGTCCCCTAAAATTACACAACGAATTATCTAAGATAAAAACATCTAAAAGAAACGCAAATATCACAAAATTTGAAATCTTAAATATGTGCATTTCAAAAAATCACAACACATGCTGAAAATGCCAAAAGTACTCAAATTTCCTCGATAATCCATCATGTTTGTAGACAAAGAAAACTATTATGAAAATGGCAACCAAACGGGCTTCAGGTAAATCAAAACCGTTATTTTCCAATTTTAAGCTCTAACTTTTTAAAGTTAATTTGGATTATGTTGACTGAGATCTTTAATTAGCGGTGACAACTTTGGAGTCCTATGCTTTCTTTTCGGCACTATTTTAACCTGAGAACTATTTTCTATTCATTACAAACCTTCATTCTTGCGTTGTTCTATCACTAGATCTTCCCTTGTGGTGAATAATCCCAGCAGCAGCTTATTCGACTCCTATTCTAATCGTCTTTTTCCAATTTGATTTCCCCCCAAATTACAATATAGCTAAGTAGGTGAGAGAGAAACTGGGAATCTATAAATGTAATGGCAAAAACAGGAAATCAATTGTACAATTATCTTCATCTAGAGAATTAAGGGGACAACCACCCAAGAGGTTTCTACCACTTCAATTACACAGTTAATTGGGGATCAATTGCAAAGTCATCAATCTAACGAAGAAAAAAACCACCCAAGAGGTTTCTACCACTTCAAACCCTCTTTTGATACAAAGCACTCAAATCACCCATACAGACCCTTTGGCATTACTGAGTAAACAGTGATGCATAAAATGCACAATACACCAAATAACGAGAAGGTATGATAGAGAAAACAAAGAGTGACTTACCTTTAAGTCTTCAATTTCCTTGAATTAATCATCTTGGCCATGGATGTTGTTAATGGATGGAAGACGATTGGACAGAGATAGACTGAAACGGAAATGGAAAAGGAAAAGCTCATTGTGAACGAAATGCCGAAGAAAAAAATTAGAAACCCAAAAGCTCAAACAGTGTAGTATTGAGAATCAATTGGCGTTTTTTCCCGTCTTCTCTCCTTTTTCTTGCGCGCCAATAAAAATTTTGGACTCATCACATGTTGAAACGACGTCGTTTTGATTAAAGCGTCCTTACAGCTAACCAAAAAAAGGGACGCTTTTTACATAGCGCCCTAAATTCCACTTTTTAGGACGCTTTCAAAAAAGCGTCCCATTATAGGCGTCGTAACATCTCAATTTTGTTGTATAGTGTAAATCAGTTTTGAAGTGTAATTGACAAAAAAAAGTAAACTAATTTAATCTGCTCCAATGTGCTCAAAACTGATTAAATTCATAATCCTCATTTTCTTGGATTAAGATTTAGAGGCCGTTTGGGATTGATTATTAAAAGTAGATTTAATTAAATCAGAATCAGTTTCTAAAATCAGCTTTAATCCGTTTTAAACATAATAGATTAAAAGTTATTGAAGGTGTTTGGATAAAAATGGATTAAAGTAGGTTTAATATAGCAAAATTACCATACAGTGTATTCAAACTGAAATAGAGTATTTAATGATGTTTATATATAAGGATATTTTAGTAAATCTCTTGGTTAAACCTGATTCTCCAAAACTGATTAAATCTTAATCCAAGAAAATGAGAATTATAGATTTAATCAGTTTACTTTTATTCTCCAAACACTTCAAAACTGATTTAATCTAGATTTAATTAGGTTTGACTAATCTATAATCAATCTCAAACACCCTCTTAATCAGTTTTGGAGAATCATGTTTGACCAAGAGATTAACCAAATATCCTTACTTTTAAAAAGACATTAAATGCTCAATTTCAGTTTGAACACACTATATGATAATTTTGCTACCCTAAACCTACTTTAATCATTTTTTTACCCAAACATCTTCAACAACTTTTAATCTATTATGCTTAAAATGGATTAAAACTGATTTTAGAAATTGATTCTGATTTAATCAAAATCTATTTTAAGAATCAATCTCAAGCGCTCTCTAATTCTCATGTCCGACTCGAGAGAAAAACTTGTCTATGGCTTGAAAGAGTAAACGGTTCTCTGTTGAGAGAAAAACTTACCTCGTTTCTTTCAGGGGCTCACCTCCTACATATAGTGGTAAATAAGAGTGTTACTATAAGACAATATCTCCTTGATAATTAGCTCTTAATTTGATAGCGAGATAAATATCATATTTATGACATCATTTTATTAGCTAGAGACTTTCTGGTGTATGATGTCTTTTGATTGGCCATATCACCTCATTTTTGTAATTACAATAGAAATCATTGTCAAATTAGTCGATTAGTATATAAACTACCGTTCTAATCGGTACAAATATTAACAAGTGCAGAAAAAGATAAATGAGTTTACCATCGAATTGTAGACAGCTAGATATTTTGTTAGAATGATTGGAATAATGAGGATGGAGAAGAATTTTTACTTGTAGTGGGGATAAGAAGTTGTTGGATATTGAAAATCTTTCAACGATGATTGTGATGGGCTTTTTTTTTTAATATTTCAAAGCTAGCAAGGGTATAATTGGAAATTCTAAAAAGTTTTCACCATAAAGGTGCCCTCATTTAATACTATTGTAGATTACTTCTAGTAACTTATAATTAAACACTTTTTAAAAAAATTATGTAGCGTTATTAATTACAAAAGGGAAAACATACTTGTGCTTTTACACACTTATGCTAGGAATGTTACCACTTGATTTTGTATATAAAGATTTTCTACTTTGCGATGTTTTCAAGTTAATCAATTGCATATTAAAAGACTTATTTGCCTCTATCGAAACAATTATATCCTCGTAAGCAGAAGATGGTTGTTCAAATTAAGATTTTTCTGTCCATCTAAGAAAGCTATAAGAAAACTTATGACATATGCAAGTAAATGAAACACAGTCAACGATAGTTCACAAAGATATTAGATTTTTTTTCCTGGTAGACTAAAACATCTTCTTATTGAAGTATCTTTGGCTGAAAAAAAAGTCTAAATTAGTTAGAGTGTATGAATAAACCTTCTGATTAATACTTTTGATAGTGAATTATTTTTTAGCTTCTCGTTCTTAATATTGGAGAGTCAACAATAATACTATTCACGAGGTACACTGTAATCTATTTCATATTTTAAAAAATTATAATTGTAAATACCGTACTATAGTTATATGAAGTATTAAAATTGCTTTCGAACTTAATGCAGTATCATCTCATACGTATTAAAGCCTTTTGACCCACTACAAACCTAGCTATGGGCATTTGTTACTTTGATATTGCATTGTCTACTGCTACAAATTATTTGATTTTAATTCTTCAAAGACAGTTAGTATAGTGATTCTAGTATTCGTGATACACCTTGGTACTAGGCTTGTACTCACCCCCTACTTTCAATATATTTAAAAGTTTTACAGTGTATATAATGATTAAAGGTGTTTAAGATATTTGAAGGATTACGATTTCATAAATACCGTGTCCGGATCTTTCTGAAAATCCAGATCGTTACTACAACTTTGATATTATACTATCTTGCTTTCAATTTGAATGTGATAATTTTGATTCACTCTATTGTCACGTTGCTGCATAAACTTATATTACTAATGTCATTCTCTTGATTAGAAAAGAAAAAGTTCACTAGTAATTTAGGAAAAGAATTTTGTACTATTACACGGGTTATAGAAATATAAGTATAGTCCACTATATAGTGGCAGTAGATGATTATTATTTATTTTAGTGATTTCTATTAGTGATATTAAAGAAGCACTATTAAACATAGATGCTAATAAAAAAATATTCCTAACTATAGTTAATAACCAATAATAGTTATTAAATTTAAAGAGTTATACTTATCTTTCTAATACATGAATTGGAGGAAAAAAATTAAATCCTACGGGATAGAAAATCCATGGGAGGATCCATGTTTCTGCATAAACTTCTCATGATAAGGTGGGGATATATATGCTAATAAAGAAGGTGCAGTTTTCGATAAGAGTTGACGAAACTTTTGTTGTTACATGAATATTGATATTGATGTCGTTGGACAACAATAAATTGAATATATACGCGGAAAATCGCTGCAGCTGCTACAAACTTATTTTTTAAGATTTCAACTTCATAATCATTTTCAAAAATAGAAGCAACTTCAAAGTAATACAACGTAAATGTAAATCGCCAAGAAGTCTACAACTACGATGCAACATGTATAAAAAATATAGAGAGTGAGGACATCTGCGTGTTGACCTGTTTCCCAGAAAACCCATGAAGTGAAATTTTATTGAAACACAACCGGAGCCTAAGATATGGCTTACACGGAAGAGAACATATATAGATAGAAAAGGGGAACTACTCTCCCCATACAAGTCTTATTAATTACTGCAAGCAACTAACTCATTGCATCATAACAATAGAAGCAGACAACGTTGTGTGCTACGACCCTTGCGGAGATAAGCATCTACAGTCATCCGGTGATGAGGAGTTTGAAGATAGATCAGTCGGAGGTTTTGCTTTTGGTGTTTGCAAGCAGATAAGCAGATCCAGCTCTAAGAAAACCCATAAATGGCAAAAGAGAAACGTGTGAAGTATTATAAATCCACCCTTCTTTGAGATCATACTCAACTGTGACTCTTGTGATGCATGAATTCCTGGTCTTGGGAATAACATCGTAGCGAATGCGATAAAGATTAAATCCCATATCTAGGTAGCCTCCTTTGGACGCGTCTGTCTCTTTTATCATCTTCTTGTTATCAATCGTAACAATCGTCTCCTCAAAAGCATAGAACAATGCGCCTGAAAATTAATGCAAAGAAAGTTTTGGTGACTTTGAAGAATTACTCCTATAGAGGTTTTCACCCTCGAACAATGTATAGTTGCTACTGCAATATCAAAAAAGAAAAAGACTCAATTTTTTCAAAAGGAAATCAAAAACAAAAGAAAAGCACCAACAATAACATGTAGCGTCACAGTATATATATATATATATATATATATATATATATATATATATATATATATATATATATATATATATACGTACCTGGGTTAAAAAACAATTTCAGAACAGTTCCAACTTCTCCATCACCTTTTAGAACATCAATTTTCGAAAAGAACTCTGGGATAACAACATCAGCAAGTTTAAGGGTGCCGTAGAGATCCCATGCTTCGCTTGCTGGCACATTTATTGTAACTTCGGATGAGAGTTTACCATGCATTTTTGTTGGAATTGGGGGTGGTGGTGTTTGAGGTTCGAAAAGGAAAAACCTTTACTCTGGCTAGGATGCTGAACTCAGAAACTTTGCGCTCTTAACATGTTAGAACACAGGTATATATAGAGTGACATTGTGAGGCTTGCAACCCCGTGCTTGAACTAAGAAGGGATGCCAACCAGGAGGAACATGCATAGCATATGGCACATGGTTACTGAAAATCGAAGACGAGTTGAGAATAAAGAATGTTATCCTTTCACCCAACTGATCCAATCTTGGAACAAGCGAGGATAGTTGGTCAATAATAAAGATGAAAACATGATCCGTTTGACTTCGTGCAATTATTCTCGGGAGATGGTTATTCCCCACGTACACCAACTCTCCAAAAAGGAAGAGGAGCCTAATGTAGACCAAGCCAAATTCATAATTGTTGACATATGACTAATCCGTTTCTTTCTTTTTTTTTAATAGATAATCATATATATTTTTATGGGTAGAGATTAGGGATGAGCACCAAAGCATTCAAACTTGTCCGAACTGTTCAAACCAAATCAATTTAATTTAAATTGTTTGAACATCTTAATGGTCCAGTTTCACATTTCTCATACCGACCGTGGTTCAATTCGGTTTTATTTACGGTTCATATTTTTGAAACCGATCAGAAACTGAACTGACACAGACCTATGATATGTTAATTTATTTTTAGCAATATTCATTGATAATTTTTACATACATGGTATTAAGCAAATTGAAATAAACAAATTCTTGAAAGTTAAAAGAAAAAAAAATGAAGAGAGCAATTATAACACAAAAATTTAGTGATCAATATCTCTTTAATATTTATTCATTTTTTCTCATACATCAATGACAAAAACATACTTGAGTTTTTAATGTAATATAAATATGAAATAATACTTATATCTTTTGTTAACACGAGCACTTATATATTGAATGTAACACGTTTATGTGCAATTTAGAAAAAATAACTTCCCTTTTTAATTTTATTCAGATCTAATAATAGTATACAAAGCAATAATATCTTTAAATGGACGCAAACCGATTCAAACGGACTAAACCGATCCATCTAAATCGGTGGTGTTTGATTCGATTTGATCGATTCACAAATTTTCAAACCGAATGGAAAAGGTTAGGTTTGCAGTTTGGCCTCGGAATCGAGTCAATCCGAACCATGCTCACCCCTAGTGAAGATATTTGAGCTCCATATTTTATTTTTTGAATTTTGTCACTAAAGGTAATTAAATTATAGCTACATATCTAGAGTTGTCAAAGGGCCGGGCTTGGGCCGGCCCAGCCCAAGCCCATCGGGCCTGCTGTGGGGCCGGGCCGGGGCCGGGCCAGTGGGGCTGCCAACAGGGCCGGGCCTGCCGAAGGCAAACCTAGGCCCAGTCCAGGCCCTGGCCCTAGGCCCAATAGCTAGGGCCGGGCTTGGGCCGGGCCCGGGCCCTTTTTTTTTTTTTCTTCTTGTTATTCAATTTTAAATTTCATCTCTAGGCAATATTCACAATTTAACGAACCTAATCTTTATCCTTTTATTTCATTATAAGTAATATACATATATATGTATGTATGTATATACATATTTATTTGTTAGCCATTATATTTTTTATTATATGTTAAACATTTTCATACTCTTCTTGGTGAGCTTTATTAATAAAATCTTAACACATAACAATTTATATAGAAAAATAATAAATGTATTCATAGGCCCTCCTCCTTTTATCCGGGCTTGGGACCGGCTGCTTGTAAACAAACAGGCGAAGTTACCTATTTTTTTATATATACGAAAAAATATATATCTTGCTTGTAAAAATTTATTTTATATATATGGAAAAAAAGTATATTTTGTGAAAAAATTTATTCTTAAAATTCTAACAATCAAAATAATAATGCATGTCTATCCAAAATATCAGCAATCAAAGATCAAGAAATCTGCAACGTCAACCAAAAGGATCAAAAGAGGAAAATAAAAAGAAATTACCTAATCATCCAGAAGTACTTCAATATCCGAGTCACTGCTCTTCCTATCATCAATCGGTTTATCTTGCTCGCGGTATTTCGCATCAAGATAATCCTTCCAACATACACATAGCTCGAGCGACTCGGGGTTAAGACGACTCCTCCTGTCATCCAAAACCCTCCCGCTGGCTGAAAATGCCGACTCTGAAGCAACCGTGGAGGCTTGCACTGGCAGTACATCCCGTGCAATTTGGGATAAAGTTTTATACATGTTTTGATTTTGTTTCCAAAAATTTAACAAATTAAAATTAACCTGTTCTTGCCTTGATAAATCAGAATAATGATCAGTATTTGCATATACACCAATCTCATTAAAAGAGGAAAAAGTATACGAACCTGCCGAATTAGAAGTACCTTCACCTGGTAGTTGTCTTGCTACTAGATGTTCAAAGCCCTGAAGGTATGGCGCATAATACCTCTCAACAGTGGATGATGATGTAGCTCGCCCGCGCACGTCAGCAGAATTACGATAGACGTTGAACAAGTCCTCAAACCTCTTGCTCACTTTTGCTGTGAATGCGGTTGTCTCCTCTGCTGTGTAGCACATTAATTTCGATATCTCTTGTATCGAGGCGTTCACGCCATGCAACTTTAACCTAGGATCTAAACAAGTAGCCACAGTAAAAATAGCAGGCAGTTTACTCCAATATTTATTAAATTTTTGATCCATCACTTTTACTATTTCCTTAAAGGGTCCTATATATCTCCATTTTGTTAACATTGTAGCCATCTTCAGAATTTCTATTACAGCGAGAGGAGAGGTGGGATAGTACGTACCAGACAATAAATTGGTAGACGTGTAGAATACCTCCAAAAATTCAGCTAGGTATGTGGCCATCTGCCATTCCTCTTGAGTTGGCAAGCCGGCTGGGAACTGGGTTAGTAGAAAATGCGTATAGACTTCTCGGTATGCCAGAATGTGTAAAAGCATGTGGTATGTAGAGTTCCACCTGTGGACCACATCTGTAACTGCTCTCCTGCGAGGCATATTATATTGAACACACAACGTTTTAAATTGTTGTGTTCTCGGACTCGAGCTATTAACATACGCTGTCATACCCCTCATTTTGAGAAGAATATCTCCTGCAGCAGCTAAACCATCTTGAACAATTAAATTAATAATGTGACAAACACAGCGAACATGAAATAATTCACCATTAAGTACAGGTTGAAGCGTCTCCTTTAAAGCTGCAACAGCAACTTTATTATTAGAAGCATTATCAAAACTAACACTCATAATCTTATCCTTAATTTTAAATGTGGTGCATGCTTTTAATATAAGAATAGCAATGTTCATTCCATCGTGCGGATAAGGGAAGTGCTCGAAAGCGATGATTCTCTTGTGCATAACCCAATCTACATCAATCCAATGAGCGGTCACACAAGAATAACTAACAAAAGTATAAGGAGATTGCCAAATATCAGAAGTAAGACTAACTTTACCTTCAAATTTATCGAAATAATCGATAAGGCGTGCTTTAGCAGCATTGTACTGTCGGAGTGCATCGGATCTAGTTGTGTTTCTATGAACCTTTTTGTACAAAGGTTGAACGTATGTGTTCATATATCTAGAGTGCTTAGGATTATCGGCAAAAGAAAAGGCTTGTTCATCATGAATAACAAATTCAGCGAGACCGTCTCTTTGCTCTCGCTGATTATAAACAAATAACTTACCGTCAAAAGATAACTGCGTTTGGGTAGGTTCGACGTGGCCTTGTCGAGGTGCACACAGAGGGTAATGCCTGTTAAGATGTCCATTACCACTACCAGACGAAAATAATTTAGCGCAGTACTTACATCGAGCTTTTCGGATGCCGTCCACCGTAACTACATCGAAATGATTCCAACACTCGGCTTTCTTTTTTTTCCCCTTTTGGACTTCTGGCTCATTACCGGAGGCATTGCTCGGCCCTTCTTCATCATGACCAGGCATAGGGTTGAGATTATGCCACGGAGTAGTAGCTTCGCCAACCGAGCTGCGTCCTTGACTATAATGCGGGGGGTCTTCATCAGGCGTGTATTCAAAATCTGGAATGTTTTGATTGAACTCCCAATTGGCTTGGGTATCTATCATACAGCCTGTACTCATTCGTCCAGGAACGAATGGTTGTGTTGGTGCTTGGATTGGTGTTTGTGATGGCCGTGGCGCTGGCGCTTGTGCTGGTGGTGGTGCTTGCGATGATGATGATGTTTTTCGTGATGACGATGCACGCCTCATTTTCTTCAATAATCCAGCCATATTTCGAGCTAAACTTTGTAAGAGTAACTAAATACACAAGTATAAGAGTAGTAATAAGAAATAACAATTAAAAGAATGAAAGAGTAACAAATATTAGAGAGTTAGTAATTAAAAAGAATTTAGCAAGACTAGTAATTAATAAACAAGAGTACTAATTAGTAAATACTAGTAGTAATTAGCAAGAGTAGTAATTGGAGAGGAAAATAGTAGCAAAGCTTGTAGAAATATAGAATGTTTAGGTAAGAGAGAGTAAGAAGATTGGTGTGAAAAATTAGAGAGAAATGGTGTGAATTTATAGATTTTAGAAACTTCACAAAAGACCAAAATACCCCTACAAACTATCCGTTTATAGTTGTTGGGGAGGGTAAGAGTGTAAAGGAGTTGAAAAATATAGGTTAGACTAAAATACCCCCCAAACTAGCCGTTATATTGCTGTTGGGGGGGTAAAAGTGGAATTTTGGAAAAGGGGTGGAAGAAAGGGGGGAAAACAAAAAAATTCAAACAAGTGGGGCCAGACCCGGGCCGCAGACCGGGCCAGATCCGGGCCGCAGACCGGGCCAGACCCGGGCCGACTTCGGGCCGCGCCAAACCCGTTTCCGGGCCGGGCCGGGCCGGGCTTTTTCGCAGCAATTGAAGGCCTGGTCCAGGCCCAGGCCCCAAGCCCGCTGTGCTGGGGCCGCTACTGTTCATGGACGGGGCCGGGTCGGGCCAGCCCGCGGGCCGCCCGGCCCGTTTGACAACTCTATACATATCTTTGAAATTGCCACTACAAATATAAGTTGAGCTCAATTATAAATATGTTTCCTTTAATTTTAGGAGAAGGACAAATTCGGCTGCAAGTTTGGAACCTCGATCGGAGAAATAAGGCTATAACTTTCCACGTAGGGACACTCATTATTAGTTGCCGAATATAATAAATGGCACTTTTGGTAACACATTCAGTATCATTTTTTAAAAAGTCTCTTTTAGCGTCACTAATTATATACCGCTACAAATGTTTAGTAATCATTTACTGTCTGTCGCTAAACAATGATCGTAACCATCTAACACCCACGTTGCAACAAAAAATTTCCTTTTTTGACAAACCGGTAATAGGGAGTTAATCTATATTTCCAAGCAGAAAGCAAAGGCGAACAATGTATATGATAGAAAATTAAGGCCGAATGGAAAATGTTTTTATCAATTGTAGAACCATCACATCATGGAGTACGAGATGTTGTTGAGTCGGAACTTCTTACTGCATTATCAATATCATGTAACTGCAAAAATCGTAAAGAACACATCTCGACATCAATGTAGAATTAGAATCTTCAATTAAGTTCAAACAATCCTGCCCTATATTGTTTGTACTCATACTTGAACAGTGTGCCCTTATTACTTATCAACTAATGTACTCTCCGATAACACATCCATAACATTGTACAATTGTAACGAGTAAGATATTCTTTGGAGTGAAAGATTTAAGTTATGATGTACCCAAAGGACAAGTTAATTATGAGGAATGTGAATCCCTGTGCCAAAAAGATGATAAGATAATGTCAAACCCAGTGTAAAAGTAAGATAACAAAGTATAAGTAGAAGTCCAATATTATTGTTATCACAAAAATAAATACATCATCATTAACTTGCTGCTAAAAATAAACGAAATGAGTCATTGTTCCTATCTTAAGAAATAGGATATTCAACCCACTTGCATTTAAATCATTGTGCTCAACTCGTATGTCCAGTCTGAACTATTTTAATTTTTGGTGAAACTCAAGAACTTGTACACTTAACAAAACCCCTTTTCCTTTGGCAAGTAGCATAATATTTCATTCCAAAATAAACCCTCGGGCTCTAAACTAACGTGGATGAGCAGTAGCGTTTAAAACTATGCGCATTAAATGAAGGAACAGCAATATATAGTCCTCTTGCCTTTAATTAGGGACAAAGCTAAATGGAGTGTAAATGAATTAGTCCATACTATATTCATCAGGGCCCAAACAATTTGACCTAGAAACTGAGCTACACAAGTGGATTAATGATTGTTATTCTGGTCTTCTCCTGAGCATAAACCTAAGTGCAAAGTGATATAGAGCAAAACTGAGATTTGTCTCGTGTCTTACAGATGGAGTTCAGCAATTGTTTTATCGATGCTTAGATCGAGTTGGAATACTTCTAGCAATGAAGATCTAACTCTAAGAATTGAAAATTTAAGAAGTTGAGGACATATTTTGTTTGTATATCTATATCTACAACTCTTTATATAATGACGTTTGATTATTGCTAAACATGTTTAGTAAATTATTGTAAAAACTTTCAACAATAAATCTTAGGAGTAACTTTTTAGTGTCAATAATTAAATGTTACTAATCATATTAAGTGAGCTTTAAGTGTCACCATATAGGGGTTACAGTTTCCTTCTAGCTACTACCCGAAATGCCGTCCAAATTTTTTTGAAACTTAAAAACTTGACAACATATATTAGAGGGAAATACTCAATACTCTCAAACAATTGCAATAGTTGATTCAAGCTCGTATTCTAAATATGTAAAGATGGTTTCACAGATACACACAGTGACGGCTAATGTCATATATGTACCCTAAAATATCGTTAGAGTATAACTTTAGTACCACATATTTAAAGTAACCACATCACGACGGAAGCTCGAAGGCATTAAATATTCAAAAGGTAAGACTGCCATTTTGAAAAAATGACAGATTGTCTGGGCCTCGTCACTTCTTTTTCTTCCTCTTCTCCAACCCTACCCCCTCCCCTCCCCCAAATCCCCTTATCCCGCAACTCGGCAACTTAGACTAGAGATGTCAAATGGGCCGGGCTTGGGCCGGCCCAGCCCAAGCCCATCGGGCCTCCAACAAATCGGGCCGGGGCCGGGCCAAGGGGGCTGCCGACCGAGCCGGGCCTGGTTCTGAGGATATCTGGGCCCGGTCCAAGCCCAGGCCCTAGGCCCAACATTTAGGGCCGGGCTTGGGCCGGCCCGGGCCCAATTTTCTTTTTTTTTTTATAATTTTTTTTTGGCATTTTCTTGTTATTCAAGGTAAGGATTTTTTTAATTATGGTAATTTGCTGTTAGGGACGCTTTATTAAAGCGTCCCTAACAGATTCCAAGTTTCAGCCCACTCAAATTGTAACATAAATTGACAAAATACAGCAAATGTGGGGTACACAATGCATTAGGGTCAGCAATTTCAGTACATAAAGATGTTGAAAATTTATTCGATCCCATTACCACTATATTTATAAAGAAAAAAATCAAAGACTTTAAGATGTATTATTATTCTTCGCATTACTTAAATCTTCAGTACTGTTTAGGGGGGAAAAGGGGAATAAATCCATTGGGGGGAAAGGGGGGAAAAGTGGAATTTCAAAAGTAAAGCGGGGGGCCTGAACCGGGCCAGGCCCGGGCTGGGCCAAAACCGGGCTAGGCCTGGCCCGGGCTTTTTCTTGGGAAATGTAAGCCTGGCCCAGGCCCTAGGCCCTAAAAGGTCGGGCCAGCACTGTTCATCAAAGGGGCAGGGCCAGCCCGCGGGCCGCCCGGCCCATTTGACAACTCTAACTTAGACCATCCTCTTACTCTCAGACACAACACCACCGCACCACTCACCCCACCCTTACACACACACTACTAAGCAAGCGTTCACCCACACGCACAACCAACGGATGACCACTTCCAAGGCTCTAAGCAAAAGATCGATGACGACATCTTCCCATCTTTTTTTGATTGGGGGTCCGGATGGTTGAGGGCTAGGACGCCATTATTCCTCTGCTGTGTGATACTTTTGTATAATTGGGGGTGGGGAGGCGATGGTGGGTTGAGGCATTTGGTTGTGGTGGTGGCAATGTGGTGATCAGCAGTGGGCTGAGGTAAGGCGATTAGTTGATGGCGGTTATCGCTTTAGGTTTAGGGTGCTCGATGGTGGTCGTGGCATGGCGCGATGGATTGTGGTGGTAGGGACGTGGTTATTGACGGTGGATTGAGGCGATGGTGGGCTGAGATGGGGCGATTGGTTGATGGTGGTTGTGGGTTTGGGGTGGTTGATGCTGGGGTTGGTTTTAAATAACAAATATTTCGGGATTACCTTGGCCGCTAAAAATGAAGGGAATGCCTCATATTTTTCTATCTTAATTAAACAATAGGATATTCAACCCACTTGAATTTAAATCATTGCATTCAACTCGTATGTCCAGTCTGTGCTATTTAATTATTTTGGTCAAATTCAAGAACTTACACACTCACGAAAAAGTAAAAACCCCTTTTTTTTGGTAAGTAGCATACTATTACATTCCAAAGTAAACCCTCAGGCTCTAAAGTGATGTGGATGAGCAGTTGCATTTATTATGTGCATTATCTAAAGAAACAGCGATATCTAGTCCTCTTGCATTTAATTAAGGACAAAGCAAAGTGGCGTGTTAATGAATTAGTCCATACTATACTCATCAGGGCCCAAACCATTTGACCAGCAAACTGAGCATAAACCTAAGTGCAAGGTGATATAGAGCAAATCTGATCTTGGTCTCATGTATTAGGATAGAGTTCAACAATTGTTTTATCAATGCTTAGAATTGGAATACTTCTTGCAATTAAGATCTAACTCTACGCATTGAAAAAAATAAAGGGTGAGGACATATTTTGTTTGTAGATCTCCGGCGACAACTCTCCATACTGTGACACTTAACGGATGTTAAATGTGGTTAATATAAATTTTTTAAAAACTTTTACGACAAATCTTTATAGCATCCTCTTAGTGTCACTAATTAAATGTCACAACCCATATTTTTACTACCCATATTTGGTGATAATTTAAGTGTCGCTATATGCAGCGCTGCAGTTTCTTTACATTGGAGGAAATTATTCGGTGCTCTCAAGGAATTGCACTAGTTAATTCAAGCTCGTAAAAAATTTTGGTTGTTACATGGATTGGAGGAATCTTTCTCTTACATCTCATATAGCGATAATTAATGGTCGCTAAATATTTTTATTGACTTTTATTTAGTGACGTAAAAGACTACTGCTAAGAATTGTCGCTAGTCATTATATACAGGCTTGAAAGAAGATTCATACAACCCGCGTAGAATACCCACACTTATCCAAAAGTTTTTAGCTTGCAGATAAAATAAATTTTGTTCGTTTCAAACTTTTCACCTGCAAAACAAACTCTTTTGGATTGGACCTGAACCTGCAGCAGATCCGGATGCTTGAAGTATGACTAATTTTGCTGAATGAATAGAGATACTTGGACAACTGCAAATCATCTGCTGCTCATGGGGCATCAACTTTATTTGATTGTAGAGAAGTACAAGATGGGAATGGCCAAAAGCCTTATTTTGGAAACACTGAAATGAGAAACTAGTGTCTCGGAAAACAGCTAAAATTTTCAAATGAACTGCGCGCCTAACACGGAATTATTTGAAGTGACTGAACTTCGACAACAACAAAGACACGAAGATGATCACCAAATTCGATGATCAAGTGGGCAATTCAGCTTTGGGTGTTTGCGAGGAGATAGACGGAGCCAACTCTCAAGAAGCCTATAAATGGCACGAGAGAAACATGGGAAGCATTAGAAATCCACCCTTCCTTGAGATCATACTCCACTGTAACTCTGGTGATGCATGACTTCTCTCCCGTGGGTATGACATCGTAGCGAATGCGATACAGATTGAATCCCATATCAAGATACCCTCCTTTGGATGCATCAGTCTCTTTGATCATCTTTTCTTCATCAATTGTGACAATTGTTTCTTCAAACGCATAAAACAGTGCCCCTGAAATTTTGACCGAAAAATTAAACCCTCAAAAAAAGTCTTGGAATGGTTAATCTCGTTGACTTAGTACACCAAAGAGG
This sequence comes from Escallonia herrerae, assembly GCA_033070095.1. NCBI lineage: Eukaryota > Viridiplantae > Streptophyta > Magnoliopsida > Escalloniales > Escalloniaceae > Escallonia > Escallonia herrerae. The sequence continues at coordinate 80,481 of JAVXUP010002863.1, forward strand.
TCAACCTGAATGACTATAACCATTCTCTCTTGATCGGTCTAAAAGTTGGTTCTAGTTTGGCCGAAAATAACGTGTAACGAGTTCATAACAATTATATACATCAGTAGGTACATATAGGTTATACATAAAAAGATGAAGTATATATACGTGTATACCTGGGTTAAAGAAGAGTTTGAGGACGGTGCCAACTTCTCCATCACCCTTGAGAACATCAATTGATGCAAAGAACTCAGGGATCACCACATCCATGAGTTTAAGGGTGCCATAAAGATCCCATGCTTCACTTGCTGGGACATCCACCGTGACTTCGGATGAAAGTACACCGTGCATTTTCGTACAAGTTGGTTTGGGTGGATAGAGCTAAAACTAGACCGGGTAGAGGTGCAAGCAGGAAATGTTGGTGCTGGTTAGAAAAAGGAAAACTAGTCCGAGGTTTATGAACTCCGAAACTGTGCGATGTTTACATGATATGAGCCGCTGTATATATAGGCAGCTATAAGACATAAGAGGACAAAAGATACAACGAGGACAAGTGTGTGCAGTTTTTTCTTCTTAGCAAGAAGTAGTGCCAAGATACCTACCAAACCATTGAACCAGGAAGGAGACTATAATGAACTATCGATAGACTTGGTCTCTGATGGCGATTTGTACTGATTGGAGTCATTGGACCAAGCTGGGCTGCTAGGAGACACAACAAATTCTATAAAAAGCAGATCGAAAGTCCGTCAAACTTGACATGGAGATACTTTTGAAAGCCGCGTGCTGCAGGTTGCAGTGGCTTTATAATTTGTTATCCCAAGTGTACTTGTTATTGTATGCGCTTATTGCATGCAACTTGGTACGGAATTCAACCCTTCTATCTAATTTTGAGAGAGAGAGAGAGAGAGGGGACCATTGATTTAAAACTTGCCTTGTCCCTAGAGATATAGTACTGTATTCGATTACATGCATGCACCTGCACCTTTGTGTGTGTAGCTAGACGGACTATCGACCATCTCATTATTCTCGAATTTTTGGGCAAATGCATTTCATGGGGAACCAGGCCACCCGCGGGTTGAGTGGATCTCGACTCATAGGATTAGGGAAAAAAAATGGCCTTTCACATAATTCTCTAATTATCCAAAAAAGATAATCATGTTGTTGTTGGAAGCACTAAAATGAAGAATATTACCGAAAAAAAGCTACCACGTACAGTTTTTAAAGTATTCATTATCTTCAACATTGTAAGTCATTTGGCTCAAGGGCATAACAAAATCCCAAACAATACAACCAATTTAATCATGTCAATACGCATGACCTGTCAATAAAATACAGTTGTTAGGTCGGTTATACTTTTCGAAACTAGAAAAAAAAAAATAAGGAGTAAATGTAGTGAGACCTCATCAACGGAGACATCGAAAAACGTGTAGGAAGTAACTATAGGTATTTGAATGGCAATATCATATGTAAGTTCTAATTATTGGTCCATAAACTTTGAGCCCAAAATATATGAAAGGTACTTTTGACCTTTATATGGGTATAAAAAACAGGCAATTCGGTCATGTGGATTAGATGCCCAGCTGTGGTCTTATTCAAGGGGTAATCCTTATCCTAGATTTCAGTTTTGTCTCGATCTGCTGGAGCACACAGGATGTCCTCTCTTTATTGTGTACGGTTAATGTGCTTTTTTGTGCTTCAATTGAAAGGAAAGCCATTCCGAGCAATTAAAGACTTGGGACGATAATATTTAACTCGAAATTCATGAAACATTTAAACCCCCATCTGCATGCATATTTCTCTACTCTCAAATTCTTTACTAGTCGGGATGAAGGTAACATCAATATTTACTATCTAGTATTTTTTACGTTGTCTCTCAATGAGTATTCTCTTATTAGATTTTCTTGGTTCTGCAAAAAATTGCTGCCTTTTTTTTTATTTTTTGCTTGAGTTTGATCTTACTATATTGTCATCGCATTCGAACTTATTATGGCCACAAATTTAAATCTAAAACAACATAAATGCAACCAAAAGACAAGGGAGGAAAATAAAAAACTTGTCTGACACATCTTCTTATTTGGATACATATAATAAAACAATAAAAAAGCAAACTCTATAACCGAGGAAGAATCAGACAATTAGAAAATGATTTTAACCCATGTAATAAATCACGTGAACAAATTAATAATGAGATAATAGAAGTTCATTATTGGCATGTCATATACCCATTGAAAACTGCAAACTTTATATTATAATTAAGCCAAGAAACAAACTGCAAAAGCAATAAAGAATGATCTTGATCCGTGTAATAATTGAAGTTAACAAATAAATAATGATAGAAGAGAAGTTTATTATTGGCACATAACATAATGAAAACTCCCAACTTTATAGTCCATTGTACTAACGAGACCAAGAACCTGCAAACTTAATTTATAAAAAAAGATAAGAAAAGATTGTCATTGCAAGTACTAAAATGAAGCGCCATACTTTAAAGTATCGGTTACCTTCAAGCTTCAACATTGCAAGTCATGTGGCCTGAGGGCATAACCAAATCTCAAACAATACAACCAATTTTATAAAATAGAGTCGTTGGGTTGATTGTACTTTTTGAAACTAAAAAAATAAAGAATAAATGCAGCAAGACCTTATTAAAAGGAGATATTTGGAAGAACGTGCAACAATAGTAGGTATTTGAACCCAAAGTATTGAAGGTCGTTTTGACCTATACATATATATACATACATACATATATATATATATATATATATAGGGAGCTGATCCGTTGATAGCGCTAGCAAAATGGGGTATTTTGCTAGCGCGATCTGACCGTCCATCCTGAAAGATGGACGGTCCAGATCGCGCCTTTTTCAAAAACTGATCCCCGTCCGCCATACTGTCTCGCGGACGGCAGTTTTACCTTTTTGCCCTCCTCCCATGTCCGCGAGACTGTCTCGCGGACGCCTTTCTGTTCCTGACATGTGTCAGGAAAAAGGTGTCCGCCATACTGTATGGCGGACGATCTCTAGGCTGACACATGTCAGGGCCTGTCCTCTCGGTCGCCTATAAAGTCTCGGGCGTGAGCCCCGAGAACTGTCCCCTTGGTATCTGTATGGCGTCAACAGTGTCCCCTTGGTATCTGTAGCGGACGGCGTCCCTTCGTCAACTCTCTCCTGCTATAAATATTTAATCAGATCGGGGTATATATATTATTGTAGCGGACGGCGTCCCCTCTCTCGAACATCTAACCTAAAGCCGCTACCCCATCTACGGCGACCCACATCTCCGGTCACCCACATCTCCGCCGACACCACCGTCCTCCCCTCAACGCCGATCTCGATGGCTTCTGGATCGGAGACCACCTACGCCTACGATTATATTGGCAACTTGCACCTGGTAGGCAAACACTTTTTCAAAGTCATGATGCCGGGATTTGAGCATGAACTTGTAGGCTATCCCTCTTTCTCTTTCTCTTTCTCTGTATTTTCGTGTGTTAAAAGTTTGATCTTTTGTTTTTCTTAACCAAAACTAACCTATTTTTTGTATTTTGTGTTTGGTAGGACATACCGGAAGCATTTACCAATCAATTTACAACAATTCATGATAGTGCAAGATTATATAGCCGCAAGGGGGCATGGCAGGTTGAAATCAAGCTGAAGCCCGGCCGATCCCAAAAAAAGGAATTCGCAGAGGGTTGGAACGTCTTCGTGCGCCAGCATGGCCTCGAACTCGGGGACTTTGTAGTGTTCGAACACCTTGGGTGGTGGGATTTTCAAGTTGTAATCTTTGAACGGAGCGCTTGTGAAAAGCTTTCGTACCCCATTTGTGAACCATAGTTTATTATAATAAAAAATTTTATGTTCTTGTTTATTATGTTTTCAAATTTTTTCTTGCTTAATTGTGCCTTTTTTTGTTGCCTTGATATATTGAGATCGTTGATTATGAATCGTACATTATTTTTTGGAAAAATTGAGATTGTTGATTCCGTCGCTAAAACAAGTCTTCGGGCGTCAGTTTATTAAAATAGCATTAACGTACTATGTCGCTAAAACAAGTCTTCGGGCCAATTTATTTCAATTTATTAAAACTGCATTACGGGCGCCAATTTATTCCAATTTATTACATTACGCTACATTGTATAGCTCTATATATATAGCGGATATAAGGCCCTCCGCTTAGGCCGGGGTTCGGGAAGGTCGGGAACTAAATGTCTGGTCCGTGCCAAAACTAAATGTCTGGTCCGTGCCAACCATTTTCTGCGGTAAGTATATCCGCGATACTATATAGCGGACAGTTTGGACTAAGTGTAGAAAAAACTAAGTGTTGGAGAGGTGGAACTAAGTGTAGAAAAAACTAAGTAGTGGAGAGGGTATTCTGTGGGGCGGTCCGCTACATAGTATAGCGGACGTAGAGAAGAACCAAAAAAATTATGCGGGGCCGTCCGCTACATAGTATAGCGGACGTAGAGAAGACAACCAAAAAAATTCTGCGGGGCCGTCCGCTACATAGTATAGCGGACGTAGAGAAAACTACCAAAACAACCAAAAGTCTAGCGTCCGCGATACTATATAGCGGACAAGGAACAGACCCGCGATACTATATAGCGGACGGCAAATATATATTGTCCAACGGACAGCAAATATATATATTCAAACCCAAAAGAAAGTCCCCTATAACTTCTACACTCTTCTTCTCCGTTCTTCCTACTCACAAATATTCCCAGCGGCGTTGGCAAGCAGATCTGCGCAATTTCTTCATAAGAGCAGCTTTAATACCCCCCTAATAGATCACGTAAGTTCACAAAATCAATCCTTTACATGTTTCTAATCTATAGTTGTGATCAATATTGCGTTTTATGCGTGGTTTTGATTATGCATTGAGCATGTGCTAGCGATGATGAGGATTTATATATGTATGTATTTGTTCATGTGCTAGCGTTTGTAAAATCCGATTCCATAGTTTCAGTTGCAAAAAATGGAATTTATCCCTGGACCAGAAGATCCATCCGTGTTATACGACCAAGCCAACCATATCAGTACGCTCATATGGGATGGTGGAGTAAGATACATTATTTATCAACTTTCTTATTATTACGAACGTTGTTTTACCGTTCATTTTGCTCAAATTGTATTTATTAATAATTCGTAGGAAAGAGAACTTCTCACCACCGTAGAAGTATCTCGCGAGTTCACGAGATGGACCTTGAACAAGTCCCAGAAAAGAATACTGCGTGGAATTGGGTTTGGGATTTTCACGCATGGGCAGATCTTTCAACAGCTTGACCGGGCCTTGATAGGTGCCCTTGTTGAGAGGTGGAGAAGTGAAACGAATACGTTTCACTTCCCGCTCGGAGAGATGACGATTACCCTAGAAGATGTAGGGTTCATCTTGGGGTTGCCGGTGACGGGGCGGCCGGTAATTGCTCCTCCGTCAGACGCAACGAATAAGAGAACAGCGCGAGACTTCTTCACTTCGATACCCCAGGATCAATTTAGCACTGGTGGTATAAAGTTGAAGTGGTTGGTAGATACCTACGGGGTTTTGCCGGAAAACTATACGGGCCGTGAGCTTGTGGTGTACACAAAGGCCTTCCTCTTGTGGGTGATGGGAGCAATTTTATTCCCAACGACGTCGAAGAACACGGTCAGCGTGAAATATTTACCGTTGTTGGGTAACCTGTCGGAGGTTGGGGATTATGCCTGGGGTGCAGCGGTTCTTTCGTATCTGTACCGAGCATTGCACAAGGCAACGAGGCCCAACTCCAAAGCCATATGTGCATGTCTCTCGCTATTGCAGGTATATCATATAAATCATGTCTTCGTTATTGTGTTTTATTTTTGTTGAATCGACGATATAAATATAATTTTTTGATGTTCTCAGGTGTGGTCTTACGAACACCTTGCTCCCGGTGCACCAACGCGTAGGGATGGAACCGACAAAGTCTGGCCTCGGTTGTGTGCTTGGGAGTACAGCCGGAGGGCTAGCCACTACAAGAGGAGAGTCGATCCCCATCACAACATTACGTACTATCGAGGGGAGTTCGACCGTCTATCTCCGGGCCAAATGCGTTGGGCACCGTACATACGTTTGGCGCGACGGGTGGGAGAGTCGTTCGTCTTCACGCTCTCCGGGTTGCAGCGCACACCCCTGATCCATTTCGAGCTCGCAGAGTGGCAGCTGCCCGACCGAGCAATGCGCCATTTTGAGTTGGAGCAGGGTTTGCCAGTCGATGCCCCGGATATGAGGGTTAACAGGAACCCACCGGATGTCGGAGTGTTTGGCACCGCCAATGCGTACGAATTGTGCGCGGCCGAAATAGAGCTTTGGACTTCTTGGCAGGACACACTGGCGGCCATCGTCTCGGAGCCAGACCCCGTTATCAGCATCGATCAGTACGATGAGTGGTACTACCGCATCACGCGGAGGAGAGTAGCCCCTGTAAACTTTGAACGTGGGGAGAGGTATGCGCCTAGGGGTCAGATCGATGAGCGTATGGCATACAATCTCGTAAGTTGCCCAACAAGTCTGACTTGAACCAAATTAGTTGAATATAAATGTCTGATTGAAGTTACTTAATTTTTTATCTCTTTGGATGTAGGTTAATGCCTCGCTTGCATTCTTCCAGAAGTTGAGTGAGCGGAGGGATCTGGTGAGCGCAATGGGCGAGGATCTTTGCCAACAGGCTGCGACATTGGCTTTAGGCTGCGGGAATTTTTTGCGCCAAGCATCGGGCCAGTCTTCGGGAGTAAGCCCGGGAATGGGTTATACGGGCGTCAGCCAGGGATACGGTGATCCCTCTGGACAGGCTTCAGGGGTGAGTCAGGGAGTTGGTGGTACCTCTGAAGCGGGGATGGGACAGGCTCAAGCGTCGTGGGGCGATTACAGCGGCCCCTCCTTCAATTTGTTCCCGGAACCCCTCTCTCAAGTCACGCAAGACTTTCCTTTCGGAAACTACGGTTTCTCCGAGGCACTGCCCATTGTCCCGTGGGCGGGACCAGTTGGCGGCCCCGGAGGGGAATATCAGCCGGCCGAAGAAGGAATTGGAGGCCAATATCCCCCGATCGACCCCCGAGGGCAATATCCGAAAGGGCATCCAGCCAGGCCCCTAAAGCCGCATAAATGCGATCTAATCCGAGCCCGTTATTTTAGCGGGGCCCCCCAAGACGGAGCGTCGTATGACATGGATCACCCCGAGGGCTTGGATTACAATGCCTCTTGGACAGAGATCGCCTCGCTGGCGCCGGGATCTTGGTTAGACAGCGGTGTCATCTCGCACTACGTGCAAATTCTGAGGCGAAGGTGTCGGGAGCATCCAAACATCGGTCTGCGCGTGTTTATCTTGGATGCTTTTTTTCATCAGCTCCTAGTACAAGAGTGGCACGACTGGGGCAATGCAAGGAAGGGGAGAGGCATGGCCCAGTGGAAACCGTCCCCTAACCTACAAGCATATCTTGCTAGGGATAGTCCAGTGAGCGCAAGTGTTGCCGACGTGTTTCTAATCCCCTTTTTAGGGAATGCCCACTGGTACTTGGTTTGCTACGAACCATTACAGAGCACGGTTTCAGTCGTCGACAGTCTCTACGATGATACCGACGTGATGCCTGTGATTGATATGTACCGAGGCATAGGCCAGTTGGATGCCATGGTAAGATCCTGTTTCCTTCTTGTTGTAACTTGCATATTATAAAACTGATTAATCTTATTTTGCTAGCTATGTTTAATGCTTATTATGGTTCTCGCAGAATCTTTTTGCTGCCCTGGTCAATGGTAGGCGTCGGGAGAAGGTATCGCGCAGGCCGGTCCTCATTTTCCGATTGAAGAGGAGTAGGCCCAAGCAACATAATTCCTCGGACTGCGGCGTCTTCCTCTGCATGTACATGGATTACATTTGCCGGTCTGAGAGCCTCAAGAAGACTGTCTGGAGCGAAGAATGCATACAAGACTTTAGGTATAGGATTGCTTGGCAAATTATGAATGGCCGGCCTAGAGCTATTAGGTTTATTGTAAATCCGTGTAAGGAACATCATTCCCGCGAGAGATGATGTTCCCCAATTCACATTGTAACGTTACAACACTTTTTTAAAAAAAAATTATTGAATGCGATTGATTTTATTGACCGATATGATTTAACGGTGGGAAACCAAGTGTTGGATATCTGTCTATCTGCAGGGCAAGTGTTCAAAAAATAACCAAGTGTTCGATAATCAGTGTATCTGCGGGGCCGTCCGCTACATAGTATAGCGGACGCAGAGAAGTAAACCAAAACAAAAAAAAACTAAGTGTTGGAGGGGGGGTATTCTGCGGGGCCGTCCGCTACATAGTATAGCGGACGCAGAGAAGTAAACCAAAACAAAAAAAAACTAAGTGTTGTAGGGGGGGTATTCTGCGGGGCCGTCCGCTACATAGTATAGCGGACGTAGAGAAGTGAACCAAAACAAAAAAAAAACTAAGTGTTGGAGGGGGGGTATTCTGCGGGGCCGTCCGCTACATAGTATAGCGGACGCAGAGAAGTAAACCAAAACAAAAAAAAAAAACTAAGTGTTGTAGGGGGTATTCTGCGGGGCCGTCCGCTACATAGTATAGCGGACGCAGAGAAGTGAACCAAAACAAAAAAAAACTAAGTGTTGTAGGGGGGGTATTCTGCGGGGCCGTCCGCTACATAGTATAGCGGACGCAAAGAAGCAAACCAAAACCAAAAAAAACTAAGTGTTGTAGGGGGGGTATTCTTTAATACCTTAGGTTTCTAATGTTGTGCTGCGCAGTGTAGCGGACAGTGTAAGAAATCACGTATAAAAAAATGATTGTAAAGGTTATTACAAACGAGTCATTACTAAAATATTATTACAAAATGTCCGACACTTTTGATGGCTCATAAAAGATTATTACAAAATATTCAGTACACTAAAGTTCCACTGCAGCTTGTTCGTCCTCATCCTCGGCATCATCTTCTTCCCCGTCTTGCAAAGGCACTGGACTTATCCCCAGTGCCTTGTAATGGTTCCGCTTGTCGTGGTCTGTCATTTTGTTGCACAATGCACACCTTCTTAGCTTTTTTGGTTGAGTTGCCGTCTCAATAGAGCTTTTCATCCGCGTAGATCTCTTGCGGCCTTTCGTTTGCGATATAATTGGATCCGAAGGCCGGATATCATTGTCGGCTCCCTCCCCCGGCTCGTCATCTTCTGATCCCGTCGTAGGCTCGGTGTCAACCGCATTGCTGACTGAAGCTGCTTCCAATTGGTCGACGATGGGCTCTTGCTGCTGAGCTACCTCGAGGAGATGTTTATATCCGACCATTGTAGCAGCACCCTTTACGGACAAACGGGTGAACATCGTCACCAGATGATTATACCGCAACGTCTCTGATTCTTCAAAGTCAGTATACGGGTGCTCCGGAAAGGAAATGGTACCGTGCAACCTGTTTGCACCTTTCGTCCAACGTGGCAGGACGTATTTATCGGGGATTGTCCTGATATTCTTCTGTGTGAAAAACCGCAGAATGTGTCTACACAGGATGCCATGGAACTCAAACTTCTTACAAACACATGTCACCGAGTCCGTCAATGTGTCGTGGGTCACCGTATAAATTCTGCGCAGCTTCTCAGGGACGAGGTCATTCACGAGCGAATAAACCTTGTACTCACGCGACGACTTTTCTGCCACCTTATATATACTGTATCGGCCCGATTTTTGCAGCTCTACTTGGTATAGCAGGAAGATCTCCTTCGTATAGACTTTGGCACCGTTCAGCTCCAGCGGGGTCTCAAGCAACCTTCTCCTTTGCTTGTACGTGGTTGCAAAGTCTGCAGCCCTTTCTTTCACGAACAACGACGCAACCGCTTTTTGTGCTGATGTGACGAAACTCTTCAAATTGGTAGCTGTACCCACATAATTATCGAACGTGGCATTCATAGATTCACTCCTGCCCGTCGTTTTCATGCCCGCAGAAAAATGACTTCTCGTGTAAACACCAATCCATTGCTCTTTGAGCCCGTACAAGTGCTGGAGCCACTCGTTGTCTTGCAATGAGTAATCCCGAACAAGCTTTTCCCACCTCTCCTCGAATTCCTCAATCGTTAATGACTTGAGGACGCATTTGTCAAAATCCTGTTTAAAGTCTGGATACTTTGCGTACATGTGATGCAGACGTTCCGGGTATTTGTTGCTTATGTGCCAAGTGCACAAGTTGTGTCGAGTATCTGGGAAGACGGTAGCAATAGCCTTCTTCATTGCCAAATCTTGATCGGTGATGATAACAGTCGGTGCTTTGAAGTTCATTGCTTCCAGCCACACCCTAAACAACCATTCAAAAGAACTCTCGCTCTCGTCCCTTAACAAGGCGAACCCGAACAGGATGGAGTGATAATGATGATTGACGCCCGTGAAAGGAGCGAACGGCATCGAGTACTTGTTGGTACGGTATGTGGTGTCGAAAGTCACGACATCCCCAAAATGCTTATAAGCTAGCCTCGAACGACCGTCGACCCAAAAAATTGTGCTAACTCGATGCTCGTCGTCAAGTTTATAGTCGAAGGTAAACTGCGGGTCCTCCATCTGCATCCGTTTCAATAGGCTCATTGTCGCTTGCGCATCATTGAGGTCATACGCGGCTCGTCTATGGGTTCGGACCGCGTTACGAACGTCTGTCGTGTTAAAGTTTAAATTTTGAATTCCCCCAGCCTGTTCAGCAAGAACATTAATCATGTCGGTAGGTCCTAGCCGCGCATCGCTCATTGTGTGAATTAGGCTCCTCGCGACCTTACCCATCTTCTTGTGTTGATGCATCTGACTCACCTTAGAAGGGGTTACTAACGGGTGATTGTGTGCCAGTTCCAGGCTGGTAATAAGCCAATGATCTTGTTTGGCTTTATAGCTTACGAACATCTTGACCTGGCAATTCGTGCGCGCAAAGCAATCCCGTCTTCTCCGCGCATACCCTATTTCGTCATCATCACTGTCATCGTTGCCTACGCGTGTCTCATTTTGCACTGGGTTTCTGCCCCTATGACACTCGTATAAGCGAGAGCATATCCTTTTCGATACGCTGCTTGTTCTTGTAGTTTTTATTCTAATGCCAAAACCAACCCTCAATGAATAAGCTCGAAAACATTCTCCAGCTTCTTCCAACGTTTGAAAGGTTCGTCCTAGATACGGATCACTAGCATCTACGGGGGTGCTGGAGCTCGACACGAAATCAGACATTGTGAAAAAGACCTATGTAGAAATAGAATACGCTTATTATCTCAAAATTATCTTGACGATTAGACCGATTTAGGATACCATATACATAATCTCAAAAGTGTCTCCTATTTTGCTAATTATATATTTACTGAACATAACAAATTAAAATTACTAAGATAAACGGTAGCAAGATCACAAACTTTACCTTGCTTGAGTGATGCTTGAACCAAGTGTGTTACTCCAAGAAAAGCTTGAAGGGTGCTGAAAATGGAAGCAAGTGAATCTGAAAGCCCCGCAAAAATTTTGCTGAAAGAGCGAGAATTAGGGAGACTTTCTAGGCGACCGACGGGACAGTTCTCGGGGCTCACGCCCGAGACTTTATAGGCGACCGAGAGGACAGGCCCTGACATGTGTCAGCCTAGAGATCGCCCGCCATACAGTATGGCGGACACCTTTTTCCTGACACATGTCAGGAACAGAAAGGCGTCCGCGAGACAGTCTCGCGGACATGGGAGGAGGGCAAAAAGGTAAAACTGCTGTCCGCGAGACAGTATGGCGGACGGGGATCAGTTTTGGAAAAGTTACTATACTATACTATATTAACAAATCATTACATTATTTTATATTTTAAAAAAAATAAAAAATTATTACATTTTTTTATATATTTTTAAAAAAATAAACAATTATTACATTATTTTTATTGTTTCAATCTCAATTTTAGCATCATCTTTTTTCTCTCTTTTCTAAATCTAATATGTTATTTTCATTTTTAAAATATATGAATTTTGTTATTCATATTAAAGAGTGTTTTTAATGATGCAATAGTCAATACTAAGTCCTATTAAGTTAGTTCATCAATCAGTTAGTATTTTAGAATATTTAGAATCAGTTTTTCAATTATATAAGACTTTGTAATATGAAAACTAATTTATCAAGACATAAGAACCCTATCCAAGATAATATTCTTAATTGTGACATCATTTTTTTATCTTCTAAATCTAGTATGTTATTTTCATTTTTAAAATTTATGAATTTTTATATTCATATTAGTGAGTAGTTTATAATGATACAATAGTCAATATTAAGTATTAGTAAGTTAATTCATGAGTAACTTAGAATTTAAAAATATCTAGAATTTGTTTTTCAATTATATAAGGCCTACTAATATGAAAATTAACTTATCAAGAAATAAGAACATCATCCAAGATAATATTCTCAATTCTAACATCATTTATTTTCTCTTCTAAATCTAGTATGTTATTTTCGTTTTTAATATATAAGAATTTTTATATTCATGTTAGAAAGTGATTTTTAGGATACAATAATCATAATTAAGTCCTAGTAAGTTAGTTCATCAATCAGTTAAAATTTTAGAACGTTTAGAATTTTTTTTCAATTTATAAGGTTTTGTAATATAGAAATTAACTTATCAAGAAATCAGAATCCTATGCAAGATAATATTCTCAATTATAATATCATTTTTTTCCTCTTCTAAATCTAGTAATTTTGTTCTTAATATAAGAATTTTTGTATTCATATTAAAAAGTAAGTCTTAATAAGTTATTTCATGAATCACTTAAAGTTTTAGAACATTTAGAGTTAATTTTCAATTTTATAAGGTTAAGTAATATGAAAATTAACTTATCAAGAGACAAGGACCCATTTAAGATAATATTCTCAATTGTAGCGTCTTTTTTTTTATCTTCTAAATCTAGCGTGTTATTTTTTATTAAAGATATCTAAATTTGTATATTCATATTAGAGAGTGGTTTAAAGATACAATAGTCATAATAAGTTTGTTCATGAACCAGTTAAAATTTTAGGACGTTTGGAGTTAGTTTTTCAATTATATAACGCTTAGTAATATGAAAATTAAGTTACCAAGAAATTAAACCCCATCCAAGATAATATTCTCAAATATAGCATCATTCTCAAATGTAGCATCAATATTCTTTTTTTTTAATATTTAAATCTAGTATATTATTTTTATTTTTAAAATATATGAATTTCTATATTCATATTCTAGAGTGGTTTTCAGGATACAATAGTCAAAATTATGTCCTAATAAGTTAGTTCATGAATCAGTTAGAGTTTTAGAACGTCTATAATTAGTTTTTCAATAATATAAGGCTTAGTAATATGAAAATTAACTTATTAAGAAATAAGAACCCCATCCAAGATAATATTTTCAATCGTAACATTATTTTTTTTCTCTTATAAATTTAGTTAGTTATTTTTATTTTTAAGATATATGAATTTTATATTCATATTAGAGATTGGTTTTAAGGATACAATCGTCAAAATTAAGTCCTAATATGTTACCCTAATATATCAGTTGATCTTAGCCATCCATCATGTACTATATATATGTTCTTGTTCTCCCAAACCCTAGATCCCAACCTTTTCTCTGGCTCTCTCACTCAGCCATCGACTCTGCTCACTCTCCACCGCAGGGCCACGAGCTTGCGACTGCTCCTACATGCCCACAAGATATCGCCGGCGCTGCTACCTTCTTCTCTCCTTATCACTTATTCAACTCATGAATCCAAGGTTAGCTAAATAACCTAAATTCATCTCAGGGCTGGCTCTGGCCTACCGATGGGTGAAGGCGATGGTGAAGCCTATTTGACGATAGGCTAAGGATAGTCATATATGACGAACAGGCTAACGGTCAACATGGTAGTACGAGTAGATTACTACCTGAATCATAAAGGAGAGGTGCTATCACTCATGGTCATGGAATAAATCCTCATGTTCAACCTGTAGTTCTAGCCAATTCCGTTGATTCAGATTTCAGAGGTTGAAAACCCTTGCTCTATTGGAGAGACTAAGAATCAAGAGTCAAAGTCAAGTACGAACTCGCTCAGTTTGGAATAAGTTTTCAGATCTCGCTGTAGTGTCATGCCGCTACCTAAGTTACTGATCCGATTTCAGATTTCATTAAATCTGCTTTAATGCTTCTAATCTTAGATATAAACTCGTGTGTTTCAGGGGTACATGTTTTTCGCGTGCTACAGCGAGAGTAGGGGAAAGCGGGGCGGGTGTGGGTTTTCTAAATTCTCATAGGATCAGTAATGGTATTTCACATAAATAACCCGGTGGCGGGGCGGGGTGGGGTGAAGTTCCATGCATGACGAGCGGGGAGGGTTCGGATTTTAGAAGATCCGCATCCGACCCGTCCCATTGCCATCCCTACATGGGGCTTCCAAAAGAAGAGAGTAGAGAATGCAATAAAATATCATATCTCTCAATTTGGCAAATCTAATTATATATATATATATATATATATATGTGTGTGTGTGTGTGTGTGTGTGTGTGTGTGTGTGTGTGTCTGTGAAAATTGAAGCTGAGAGAATCTAACACTCTCTTTCCTACTTGGCATGCCTACATTTGGCATTCAACAAATTATATAAATTTTACTTTTCTCTTTCTTCCATGTCAACATGACCCACTTAAAAATAAATCTCTCTCTGTAAATTTTAAATTTATATCTCATTCTAATCAATATCTTATTCAAATCTTGAAACTTTTCAATATTTACACAACTCTAGCATGTTTTCACAATCTAACAAGATTAATCTCCTTCTTTTTACATTATTATAAGTCATATAATATATATTTTATATATATATGTCTGTATATACGTATAATTATCTCTCATATGATATTTTTTCTTATGTCGTATAACTTTTTTTCTGTTTAGCTGAGTTTTATTAGTAAAAACCTCAATATATGGGTTCTTAACATCGTAACTAAAAATGTATAAAAAAAACTCATAAAAAGGTGAAAATAATATTATATGTTATTTGTATTCGACATATAAATATGAGTTTTTAATTAGCCGTTATTGGTCCCGTATGCAATGCACGGGGTTAATACTAGTAGCCATATGGAGAGAAGCGAAATCAATGAACTTCATGGGAACGAAATTTCTTAAGTATTGCATGATTATCATCTACTAATGTTTTCCACTGATGTAATATCGTTTTAGGATCACATTTTATAATACCTTCTATATTCAATATGAAGCAAAAGCTCTTAAGATTACCATGACGCAACTTCTGTAAAGCTTGGCTTTGAAAATTTTAAACAAAGGCAAAAGAAACTTAAAACTAAAATTAAAAATTTAGTATCCAAAATCATGGCGAAAGAAATTATAAAAATTAAAATCCAGTTAGTAACATTTCTTATTTTTTTTATTTTTTTTCAGGTCTTATTTTTTTTATGTTTATCGGAAGCCATCGAAGCAGGGATCACGTGGTAGCTAGCTAGTGTTCTTAAATTACAGCTTTGGATTCATGTAAATCAGATCTGTTGTAGATGATAACCTTGGTACAAGTCTTTCTGTAAAAAATAAATCCTTGTCCCTATGGTCATTAATATTAATGGCACATATCCTTTGAATTTCGTAGGATAAGGCGAACATGTAATTCGTG
This sequence comes from Escallonia herrerae, assembly GCA_033070095.1. Taxonomy (NCBI): domain Eukaryota; kingdom Viridiplantae; phylum Streptophyta; class Magnoliopsida; order Escalloniales; family Escalloniaceae; genus Escallonia; species Escallonia herrerae. The sequence goes on from JAVXUP010002863.1 coordinate 96,068, forward strand.
TCAATTTAGACCATTGTTCCAATGGAAATCAATAACATGGCCCTCTTAGCAAAAAGAAAAACATAGTGGAGAAGTGTACGAAACGAGGTTAGGCCATTTCAAATTCCTTATTCATATCATGATTCATGTCGCAGCGTAGTAACGCTTACGAGGGGGAAACATTGAAATGGGGAACTGGCTAGCTAGTGTCCCAAATACAGAAGACATCACTTATTAAAGACAAAATACAGACTCAGAAACTTAATAGCCCTCTGACCACAGCAGCCACCGATATCTTTTATTGGAGGAAAGATAATCATCAAGTTTGAAGATCAAGCGGAGGGGGTATGTTTGGTGTTAGCAATGAGATAATTGGAACCAACTCTCAGGAAGCCAATAAATGGCACTAGAGAAACATACTGGGCGTTAGAAATCCACCCTTCCTTTAGATCATACTCGAGAGTCACTCTGGTAATGCATGAATGCTTGCCCTTCGGGATCACGTCGTAGCGAATACGGTAGAGATTAAATCCCATGTCGAGGTATCCTCCTTTAGATGCGTCTGTCTCTTTGATCATCTTCTTCTCATCAATGGTCACAATTGTCTCCTCAAATGCATAAAACAATGCACCTAAATTGCAACTCAAAGACAGTGTCAGCTGTTGCATAGTAATGATCAATCTAATTAGTTTTACATGGTAAAACAATTAGTGGAATAAATATTGCTATTTCTTTCGGTCAATCCAGTCATGAAAAGGGAAGCAGTAATTTCCCAATAAAGATCCAGCGAATGATACAAATATGAAATGGTACATATACTTGTTTGTACCTGGATTAAAGAATAGTTTGAGTACAGTGCCAACTTCACCATCTCCTTTGAGGACATCAATTGCAGAGAAAAATTCAGGAATAACGACATTAGCAAGTTTAAGGGTGCCGTAGAGATCCCACGCTTCGCATGCTGGTACATTCACTGTAACCTCAGATGAAAGTACACCGTGCATCTTGGTATGATTTGGTGATTGATTCTACAGCTTGGTGCTGGTTTTAGAAAGAAAAAGCTCGCTTCTAAGGTAATATGAAACTCAGAGTTGTGCAGTTTACAGACCACAGCACGTTGTATATATAGATATAGAGGAGGACATCGTGCATTCGAGGACAAAACACACATGAGGTTTACTAGTTCATTGGTCAGAGATGGACTGCCAAGATTCCATCTCGGAGTCATCACCAAATTAATATTAAACGAGTTTCAGTGTAGTTCATTTAGGATCAAATTGTGCAGGCATCTAGGAGAAAAAACCAACGCAGAGAGTCGGACAAATTGACATGAGAAAACTGTTATGAGCTCGTCTTGCATAAAAACTTCCTTGTATATTATTAACAGTGAACCTCGTCTAATCATGCACCACCTCATTATCAGTCTAGTATTTTTTTTCCTTTCGCAACCAGCTCCCTTTTTCCATTTTTATTTTGTGTTATAGAAAAAGTAAAGTTTAGGATTGGGGTGAAGAAAATTAAAAAAGGAGCATAAAACTCATGAGATCAACTTTGGGGTACTTCAGTACGGACTTTATCCGTACAACGCATTAGGACCAGCGAGTTCATGCTATGTAGTTGAGGCTTTTCATTGACTGCCGTAATCCGACGAAGATCTTAAATACGTAGGATATTCCAATCGCTTCAGGATTACTTTTTACATTGTAATTTTGCCTTTACCAAAGATAACAGATGAGAGTTTTTTGGCGTATAATAATCACCCTTAAGGATTTTGGAATCTAAATTTTTGCATGAAGTAGTAGTGATTTTGGTCAGATCTAGCCTGTGATTTCGGTTAGATCTTATGTTCTTAATTGCAACATATACAAACAGCCACTTGTGAAAGCGAGAAGTCTATACACTTTACGTCAACCCGGCCATTGATTGTTTTGCGAATGGAGATTGAATTTGCAAGTAGAAGAAAACGATGCATGGTCACGTATTAGAAAGGTAAACACTTGGGTACAAGAACTAGCCGTATTTGTGCTGTTGTTTTCAAAGATGATGTTGAGAAAGCAACTTTGCAGTATACATGGAGGTGCGACAAAGAATCAAGTCCAAGTTATAAGCGAGACAAGTAAGGAGGAGTAAGGGAAGAGACCAAGGCTTCCCAGAGAGAGCCCAATGAGTGAGAGTGCCGCGAGGGTGAATACACGACGACACCCACTAGTCCAATGCTTAGGTCCATAATCAAAGTCCAATGTCAAGGTTTAGAGTCGAGGTCCATCGTTAGGGTGAGAAGTTCAAAGTGTTTATCTCTCTAGAATCCTTTAGCTCTGAGATTTTAGAGTGAGAAAGTGATATGTCAAATGAGTTATGAGTGACACATCACCGAGGGGCCACAATTTCCGATGCTCCACAGAATTTTGGAGAGCAAATTCACACACACACACACACACACACACACCCCCCCCCCCCCCGTCCGCCCCAATACAGCTTCGCTACATCTGTATGAAAAGATTGGCTCAAAAAGTGCCAATGTGACCAGAAAACCTCTTGATCAAAACACCAGTCCAAAGTCCTTACTGAGTTCCAAATGGACATAAAGAGACGTAGAGGACTTGGCAATAATGGGAAAGGCTCGTTGCCCAACTGCTAGGCGAACTATGTGTGTTGCCATTCGAAAACCTACTCCCGTCTCTGAATGACTTTGAGGGTCATGGTCCCAAATGGTATCGATGAAGATTCCTATTGCCAAAGCACATAGACTAGTCACTGAGATGCCCTGACTAAAATAAAGTCTAGAAGAAATCTCCTACCCGCCACACGGAGGTAATGTCCCAGAGTAGTCGTCTACCCAATAGGTCAAGATACTGTCTATTTGTGCGAGGGTATTCTTCATGTTATAGCAGTTAAAGCTCCCTCGTGGAGATAGTGTCCACGGGAAGTTGCCTATCCTGTGATGAGTCCTTGTGGTAGATCACTCAAAGCTTACCAAGATACTGTCCCAGATGATTTGTCTACCCGATAAGCAGTGGTAGTCTCCTGGAGGAGTCGCCTACTTGGCAGGAGGGGTGTCCTCGTGCGAGGGCACTTAAAGCTTCCTGTCAAAGATAGTGTCTAAGGAGAGTTGCCAATCCTGGTGGGTTCTTATGCCAAAACACCCAGAGCGGATCGAGGTAGTGTTCTGGATGAGTCGGATACCCGACAGATTGAGGTAGTGTTCCAAAAGAGTGGTCTACATGGTATGAAGGAAGTTCTCATGTCGAAGCACTTAGAGCTCCTTGAGGAAGTTTCATGGAGAAATCACCGTCCTTAATTAAAGGATGCTGCACATTTCGAAAAGTATGGTTGAAGCAAGTTCCACGACCAAGGTAAGATGCACATGATGCGATAAAATGATGGACCAATTAACATCGGGGGTGTAATAGTGTGATAGAGTGTGTGGGGGGGGGGGTATATAAGTGGCACAGTGCATGGGCGTGACAGGAAACCACATGAAATTAGGAGGTCTAACATGGTCCAACCACATGAAACCGACTTTAAGTAAGGTTAAATGAGCCCAGCCCAATGAATTGCCGAATAATCGCCGCTTTTGCCTAATTGTTTTGCAACAAATTATTTTTTATTTAAAAGCCCCGAAAACCTAAGGGTTCCTCTGCAAGGTTCTTTCATTAAAGATGAGGCAGGGTATAATTTTAGCAATAGCGCAAAAGTCATTTAGCAAAAAAAAATTATAGCGAATGGGGTTACTACGCCTCTGTTTCATCCAAGCCGCTCATTTATTCTTGTAGATCGTAAATAGGCTACTTTAATGATACTCATTTATTTGCGTACTGGGGCAGTTCGGCCTGAATAGTCAATGGGCTTTTAGTAAACTTTGGGGATTACAATAGACTCCATTGCTTTGATCAAAAAGTTTACATATTTCATCAGCAAAACCCAGGAGATTCATGTTTATATAAGAGAGATGGCTTAGCAAGGGGTATGGTTCTCTTTTTAATTTTCTGGGGCCGTAGCTTCATTTGGCCATATTATTTTCATAGCGAAGAAGCCACGAATGTGAAACTGTCATTTTCTTTCTTTACCTCCATGAATTTCTAGGACTTACTGTAGGCAATTTTCTTACAACTCGTCCATGAAAAAACTGTTTAATTGATGTCATTTACAAGCCTGGACGAAAGGTACTATCATCATCATCATCATTATTATATTATCAACACACAGGTATCTCATCCCTTAACATGCGGTAAAGTACACGAACTCGGAAATTTGAGAGTTGTTGATTTTGAGTAGATGGTTGGCAGCAATTTTCATAATGTTCAAGAGTGGCTCGATGCTAACAAATGAAGCATTAGCAGCAGCCTCTTCCTTGACATCATACTCGATGGTCGCTCGGGTGATACAAGAATGTGCACTCTTCTCTATGATTTCCAAACGAATCCGATATAGATTGAATCCCAAGTCGAGATAGGCTCCCTCAATGACCTCCGCTTCTTTCATCTTTTTCACGTGATCAACTATGGTAAACTTCTCCTTATATGAGGTGAACACCGGATTCCCTGATTATCCAATACACAAACATCATATCTGTGAATACGCTTAGTTTAAAGGGTTTTGCTTGAAAGGTGTAGAACTGAAATGGATAAATGGCACAAGGGGAGCGGAACGATACCTGGTGGAAAGGTTAGTTTGAGGACTGTGCCAGCATTTCCATCGCCTTGGAGGACCTCGATTTTGTCAAGGGCGTCTGGGAGCCCTTCGGCAACCACCTTTGTGAGTTTAAGTGTGCCATAAACCTCCCACGCCTTGCTTGCCGGCACGTTCACTTCAATTTCTTCTGATATCGTTCCAAACATTTCCAGCAGCTACTTGATTATACCTGCTGGTTCTGCTTCAGTTACGCTGAATCTGGAGGTTTGTGTTTTCTGCACAAGGCTAGGTTTGTGATTGTCTCTATATATAGAAAGTCAAATGATGAAACAGGACAAAAACCCTATAAGTCAACAATTTTAAATAGGGCAAATTACACGTATGTCCTTAAGGTTAGGGCATAATTACAATCAAGGACAACAAGTTTCAAAATGTAACATTCCGTGACCAAACACTTTTAAGATGTATCAGCCGTGTCCATCAGTTAGGGTTCCGTCCAAAATTTGTACTTTTTGTATGATGGCATCAAGATGTATTTTTAAAATGACGATACTACCCTTGTACTGTATATACTGAATATTTTTAAAAAATTTTAAATTAAGATTTCAAGCCTTAATTTAAAGTCACAATTAGGATTTTGTTAAAACCCTAATTTGTAAATTAGGGTTTTCTTGAAACCCTAATTTGCAAATTAGGGTTTTGTTTGCAAATTAGGTTCTGCAAACTCTTCGGCTACATCGGCAAAATGACGGCCAACCCAGCCACGGCGAGGCGGCAGCCGGTGGTGACAGTTGAATTCAGAGAAATGGATGATCTGCCATTAGAGTTGGGTCTTCCTTTTGGGCTTGACAGACGGGGAAGAGGGAGGGTGCAGCGCCGCCGAGGACGGGGGAGGAAGATGGGATGAAGCGCCGGTGACGAGGGAGGAAGACGAGGTGCAGCGCCGGTGATGAGGGAGGAAGACGGGGTGCAGCGCCGGTGACGAGGGAGTTCAAACGGATTGCACAGGGGAAGGGGGAGGCAGACGAGGGTGCGGCGCGGGGAAGGGGTTGTGGGTATGACGGGGTGACAGGGAAGGGGGAGGTAGACGGGTGACGGGAAGGGGGGGACGGGTGGCGCGGGTGGAGTTTGAAAGAAAGAAATGGGATTGGGGTCGTGTGGTGTGGTGTGGTGTGGGAAAGGGGGTGAGGGGAGGGGTGTTAGGGTGCTGTGGGGGAAAGGGTAATGGCATTTTTCCTTTTTTCTAGGTTGAAGTAATGACATTAAAAAAAATGAGGTTTCAACTAAGGGGTAATAAAGTCTTTTCACGAAAACCGTTAGGGTTTTACAATTCTGTTTGGTCAATGGACATAGTGTAATTTGTCCAAACTCTTGTCATTACCTGTAATTATACCCTAACCTCAGGGATATAAGTGTAATTTGTCCTTTTAGT